>KZ062549.1:29401-69614 GCA_002091835.1 Anopheles maculatus | reverse complement strand
GTTATGTCAGAAACTAATGTAAACATCATATGTTTGAAATGACTATGAAGAGCTCTATGATCAGTTTAATGACTTCACTATTAGACAGCGTATTAGACTCGCCAGGCTCTAGTGTCATGAGAATGGTACAACTCAGCAGTAAAGGAGGCGTATTAGTCCTAAGTTACGATGAAGCGATGTCATTGATACATTTACCCGACTAACCAGGATATTGGATCAACACACCCCCAAGACCGCTCTGCTAACTCACTCAGTAAATAAGTACGTAACGAAATAACCTTCCACTAAGAATGTAAACAAAGCAAAGATAATCAGCCAAAAGTAAAGCCTGAAAATATACAATTCCACACACATATCTCCCATATTGCGGCTCATTCAACGCGCACGTATTTGCCCACTTAGAGCACATAAAGCCTGAATATCAGCTAAATATGCAACTAATTTGCATACCCAGCCGGACGGAGGGATTTGTTCGTTAGCATTGACCAGTTGGCAAAAGGTTTTGTTAATTACATGGCAGCACCAAACCACAAAAGCCACCCCGACCACAACAAAAAACAGACACACACACACACAATGAAACGCAACAGTTCGCCGAATATGCGAAACCACCAATCAATCGGTGCTCAATTACAACGCCGACCGACCAACCAATTGGGAATGATTAGTTTGTTTGGCTGTCGGCCCAAAATTATCGACCGCAAACCTGAAAACTAGATCAATAACTGGCTGCTGTTTACTGTTTGCAGCTTATTGCAGTTAACGAACGCGATTTAAATCTAATTGTTTAGTTAGCTGCTACACAATCTATGCAATCTGGTCCGGTTGGTGTTGGTGGTATTCGGTGGAAAATGTTAATCGATTCAACACGGATCGGATAACTTCCACAAGAACCTCATTAGCCTTTAAACGTTTTCTCAATTTGCATGTCGAGCGTAAGTTGTAAGCGCTGGTCTTTTTTTTTTGTGAGTAAAAAAACCATAACCCACTATCTGCCATTTTGTTCTTCTGATAACGATCTGGTTGGAAGCGGTGAGTGAGATACTTTAAATCGATTTTATCCACTCTATTAATACTCACGTGTTAATTAACACTCACCTGCACACACACACACACACACACACACACACATACAACACAAAAACACACTGATTTTCCGCTTCCCTCCTATGCGATGCCGGCACCTCAATACAGCACAATCATACTGTAACAAACGGTCAGATGAACGGTCACGCATGTAATAATCCAGAACGAACGCAGATAGAATGACATGTAGCCAATGTTTTGGTTTGTGATATTCCTATAACTGTATTGAGGCGCTGAAGTTCGGTTTGGATTAACACAACACTGTATTGTTCACTTAGCTGTTGTCGAGTAACGAACGTCCAGCAACACTTGCTGTCCGAACGAGACTGACTTGTTGGACGGTGGTTCTTTCCTTTTTTTGGGGACTGATCGTGCGAATAACTTCATGGAAAATTCCATTCGTGTACATGATCCTTTTGTTTGTCTTAATTCTGATTGATCCAAACTATGGAAAATTCCTATTGCTATTCGATGTAATTGTTTGCCCTAATTCTGATTGGTTGTTGACGATGGCTCGTGTAAGGTTTTAACTTTCTATCTAGACATTCCTTTGGATTGGATGGATATTAAGTCTGTGCGTGAATAATCATGATTCGACCATCATTGCACTTGCTTCCTGGACTCTGACCTAGAGCAATAAACGTGTCTTAACTCGTCTGTGGACCTCAAATAGAGCGTGTGAACTAAACGTGACTTGTTCGGTGTGTTTTTATGATTTCGCAACATGACGTATTGTTTTATGTATGACTTGTGTGCAAATTAATGATTCAGTTCTAAATGTTCTTACTTGCGTTAATGCATGTTCTAAATATTCTAATAACTTGTATGCATTATTTAATGCTTTCATGCAACGCTCCAAAGTAATTCAATGCAATTTCGTTTGCTATCCCCGGTAACATTTTCGAACGAATTTAGACCTTAATAGACCATAACTCGACGGTCCCTTAGTCGGTGCTTTAGAAGATCTTAATAGGCCGAAACCGCAACGTTACGTATGTAACGCCTTCATTTTTTCGATAACGGCAAATTCAAATTTTCGGCGATGATTAAATAGACTGTGGGTTTTTTCTGTCAGTCGTCTGTATTTGTTTGTTTTGGTTCACAGATGATTTTTTTTTTTCGTTAACGACGCGGCGTTCAAGTTTCGCGACTGTAATAAAACAAGAGTTCGCTTCTGCATCGTTTGGCCCATCACTGCGGTCTTCGACATCAAGGGTTACCTAGGGATAAATTAAGCATATGAGGAGCTTGTGTGTTAAGGGAACGATGCAAAAATGGTCCACTTTACTCACCTTTAATAATCAGATCCGGAACAAATACAAGCACCATTATCACAGCTACACTGACGGGTCCGTTCACAGCGGGAGTCAGCCGGCTATGCGATCTATTCCAGCGTCACCGTTTGATCCGCCACTGTGTCCATCCATGTTCCACCGGGTAAGGTCTCCACAGCGACAAACCGAACGAAACCCTTCCTCTATATGGCACTGTAGTCACCGCTCTTAACAGATCTGCACATCCAGCTCCAAAACGAAATGCCTTCAACTTTCAAGGCAAAGAAAACAACAGCTGACTTGGCAACGAAAGTTGTTTTCGATCATCCGCACCACACAACAATCTGATCGGCACCTCGGTGTTGCACTGCGGAACCGTAGCACTTTGTTTACATTCTGATTTTGACACATTGAAAACATCGGCTTTTTTTAACCAAACATCATACTTTCATCGCAAAAAGCTCTAATCATCGCCATTCGGTCACACGATCCACGCGATTATACCGCCATGTATGGAGATTAGATCGATTCTGGTCCATTAGCGCTACGAATGTTACCGGGGATGCTACACCTTGTTAAAGGTATTAAAGTACTCATTGCGAATTTACAGCGAGACACATACAGTGGTTTTCAAAATAAAGTGCCCACCCCATAATTTTTCACATTTTAGACATGTCTTTAGTGAGGAATGATGCTAGAGTGCTGCATTTTTTTTTTATATCATGCTAATAATATGCTCTAACAGATTCGCAAAATAAATGTAATAAATATTTTGTTTTTACACTCACTACAAGTATTTCCATTTAATTTTCCAGAAAAATTTGTTTCAAAATAAAGTGCCCACTGTTCAAAGTCGACCATAAACCTATCGTTTTGATGCAAAAAAAAATTACATTTTTGTGTAGGCGTGTTGAAATGAGTTTGACATGTTTACTAAATGCATTAGCACATGTTTTTTAGTATATAGAAAATATACTGCGTAAATTACTACACTGGCTTTGGTGGGTACAATGCAAAATTCGAAGCTAATACCTTTAAATATAAGAAAGTTTTGAGAGAATTGTAATCTGTCAACGCAAGCGGCGCTGACAATACGGCACCATGCCGTAATAATGGATAAATAAATAAATAAATAAATAATAATATGCTCTAACAGATTTGCAAAATAAATGTAATAAATATTTTGTTTTTACACTCACTACAAGTATTTCCATTTAATTTTCCAGAAAAATTTGTTTCAAAATAAAGTGCCCACTGATCAAAGTCGACCTTATACCTATCGTTTTGATGCTAAAAAAAATTACATTTTTGTGTAGGCGTGTTGAAATTAGTTTGACATGTTTACTAAATGCATTAGCACATGTTTTTTAGTATATAGAAAATATACTGCGTAAATTACTACACTGGCTTTGGTGGGTACAATGCAAAATTCGAAGCTAATACCTTTAAATATAAGAAAGTTGGTAGTTTGCGATATTGAGAAAGGGATTACACACCGGACTGTTGCAAAACAGTATATCATCAGAAAAGCAGCCGTAGAATAAATCCTTCACAAGCATAAAACAATCGGATCAGTGGTGGATCGACCAGGCAGAGGCAGGAAACCCAAGACGGATTCTAAATCGGACACTAGAATTGTACGAGAGGTGAAAAAGAATTCGAAGGTGGAAGTCCGCGAGATCCAGGAAACACTTCGGCTCACTATTTCTGCCAGTACTATTCGTCGCCGGATCAAAGCCCATGAATTCAACAACAAACTTGCAAACAACAAACCTTTCGGCTTGGCCGTTGCTCTGTGGGTGGAACGGTGCCGTTTTTAAGTGCCTTATTCCGTTTTCGTCACAGAATTTTTCGAAGTCACTGTTGGTGAGCTGTGGTCCATTATCCCTAACCAACACTTCAGGCATACCAAACCTTCCAAAGATCTTCCGCAGATGGGAAATTGTAGCTGCAGTGGTGGTTCGCTTTGTTGGTCTGATCTCCGGCCACTTCGATAAAGCATCCACAACTAACAAAAAATAGGTGTCATTGATTGGCCCTGCGAAATCTGCATGAACACGTTGCCAGGGTTTCACCGGCGTCGGCCACGATTCCAGTTGTGTTTTTACGTCCGGTTTTGCAACCACGGCGCATTCCTTACAGGTTCGTACAAGTTCTGCGATTTGTTCGTCGATTTTAGGCCAATATACATACCCTCTTGCAAGAGCTTTCATTCGCACAGTTCCCGGATTACCCAGATGTAATTGTTTTAAAATGCATTTCCGATAACAATCTGGAACTACAACACGATGTCCAAACATGATGCATCCATTCTCTAACGTTAAACTGTCTCGCCGATTGTAAAAAACGCTCTTACATCTGGATTTTCAATGTGCTTTCCTGATTCAGGCCACTTACTCTTAATGAATGCTGCCACTTTTGTAAGAATCGAATCTGCTCTAGTGGCTGTAGCTATCTTTTTGGCCGTTATCGGCGTGTGTTATCGGCACCGCGTTTTCCAAAATAGCTCGCATGTCTTCTTGTAGCTGTATTGGAGCTATGACGTATTCCTCCTCTGGTTTTGTCGTTGAACTTATGAGCCTTGACAAAACGTCCGCGTAGCCAAACTTTGTTGTTGGTACATAACTCACATCAAAGTCGTAGCACAACAATGTCAACCGCAGCCGTTGTAGTCGATTGGATGTTGTGGGCGAAATACCTTGACGTGACCCAAAAATGCGAAGGAGCGGCTTATGGTCAGTCTCGAGGAAGAAATGCCTACCGAGAAGCATACGGTGGAACTTAGTCACTGCGTATACAAGTCCTAATGCTTCCTTATCAATCTGTCCGTAATTACGCTCAGCCGGTGTTAACGATCGCGATGCATGTTGAATTGTTTTCTCCGAACCATCTGCAAAACGATGTCTAATAGTCGCACCAATACCTGTACTCGATGCATCTGCCGCCACAATGATCGGTAAGTTCGGATTGAAATGTGTGAGCATTAATTCGGATGATAACAACTCCTTAAATTGCTAAAAAGAAGATTCGCAGATATTTGACCAACACCATGACGCGTCCTTCTTCAGCAACTCGTCAAGCGGTCTACGCAGTTTGTGCATTTCCTTTATGAATCGACCGTAATAATTAATTGCGCCACGGAACGCACGCAATTCCGACACATTTGTTGGAGCTGGCATATTGGAAATAGCGGTCACTTTAGCGGGTTCAGTGCGTATTCCATGTTTATCCACGATGTGCCCCAAGTACTTTACGTTTGACATGTTGAACTTGCATTTTTCGATTTTCAAACGGAAACCATATTCGTACATTCTCCGCAACGCAACGCAACATTTGAATCATGTTCCGCTTGCGTTTTACCGAAAATCATCACATCGTCCAAGAACGCTTCTATCACCAAGCATGCTGTCAATGACTTTTTGAAACGCCCCAGGGGCTGCTTTTACGCCTGGTGGAAGCCTGTTGTGTTGGAACAACCCTTTGTGAATATTAATAGTCAGAAGCTTTCGCGAGTCCTGATCTACCTCCATCTGCAAGTACGCATCCGATAAATCGATGACGGTATAATACTGGCTTCCAGTTAGCTTGGCAAATATTTCGTCCGGTGTTGGCAGAGGGTAATTAGTCGCTCCTAAAACCGCGTTAAGACCCGTAGAATAATCGGCACAAATTTTCACAACAACATTAAACTATTAACAATTTATTTACAGTTCCGTTTCCTAACGTGTTCAATGAGCGACTGACGATCCTAATCTCCCGTGAGTGGCTAAACCTAACGTGAGTGACGATCACTCTTTTCGCACACTGCTCACTCCTCGGGACGTTTTGTTACACCACCAATCTCCATCTGCATCTTTTTGGGCTTTCCGAACAACCACAATCGGTGCTGCCCAGTCTGAGAAGTCTACAGGTTCCAAAACATTCATCCGTATAAGTCGGTCTAGCTCCTTCTCAACTAATCTGTGCGAGTGAAAGGGTACCGGACGTTTTGGTTTGAACACTGGTATAGAACCTGGCTTTAGTGTGAGATGGATTTTCGTTTTAGTGCATAGTCCCAACTAGTGTTGTGTCAAGTGACACTTTTGGCTGTGTTGTGCTGTGGTACCACACACAGTCTACTGTGCTGTGTTACTGTGGTACCACACTAAAATGTCACATCGCTTCCGTGCAACATCAATCCTGTGCCCAGTAGCCGTGCGATGACACAGTAGCTGTGCAAAGACACAGTAACTGTGCAGTGACACAGACACTGTGGTACCACAGTTGCTGTGCTCAGTAGCCGTGCGATGACACAGTAGCACTGTGGTACCACTGTGACTGTGGTACCACTGTGACTGTGCCCAACACAGTGCGATGATACAAAAAGTGTGCAGTCGCATGACAACTGCACAGTAATTGTGGTACCACAATCACTGTGGTACCACAGTTACTGTGCCCAACACAGTGCGATGATACAAAAATGTGTTTTATATGTAAAGAGTTTTGAATTCTTGCGACTTCATTCGTTTATGTTGCATTGATGAGATGTGACATTTTAGTGTGGTACCACAATTATATCAGGTGTGCAAGTGTGGTACCACATTTTACTGTGCTGTGTAACTGTGGTACCACAGTGCTGCACGACTCATCACTAGTCCCAACTTGTTCTCAAACACTTCTGGAAATTTTGCTTTCCAAACATCTGTATTTGAAGATGTCTGCACTTGTTTGCAAAATGAATTTATCGGCTTATCAAACAAACCGAATATTTCCATCACATCGCTGCCAAGCACGTTGAACTGACGCACAGAAGTTAGATGAATTAAAACTCCTTATTAACAAACATAATTCTAGCATTATCACACTACAAGAAACTCAAGCCATTCCCTCTCTTTCTAACACTCCTTTCAAGAACTATGTTATCTCGGGATAACCGGAAAGTGTAGTTTCCGAGATTCGTGAAGGATGTTTTCGAGAAGCGAAAAAACAACCGAGCTGCTTTAGTTTAAAAATGCAAGTGCTTTATTCGTAATAATTTTGTTTCTTATATACTAGAAATGTATAAATGTGTTAAACGTGTCCGTACACGTGATGTTGATGTATTGGTGAACGCGTGGGCTATTTTTTAAGCGTCCTGATTGTGGGCGGGATTTGCGCTTCTCATGATCCTGTTTGTCCTAACGATCCTTGCGGCTAACATGTGCGCGTCTGGGTTTTATTGCTTGCCCGTCCTAAATTAACATGCGCTTGATCGTACAGTGTGGCGATGCTATGTCGTGCGATATGATCCCTTGCTTATTGCATGCAACGCGCATGATCCTATGTTTTCTTAGGACTTCCTTTGAAGGATTCGAAATGCAGTTTATTGCACCTAGTCTTATGTCGCGACGTGTATGCGTAGGATTTTCATGCTTATCGCTATTCTCGCGCTCGTACGAAGGATGCTATTTTATTGCACCAATCACCTAAATCAGCATATCAGTTTGTTCGCATGACGATCCCGTTGATCGTTTATTTAGGCTAGCGATGCTGGTGGTCCTAACTATTGTTCAAACCGGTATTTCCTATTTGCAAAGTTTGTTCAGCTGCAGAGTTTGTAGGTACTGAACCGTAATTATGCTGTATGTGCCTGCATAGCATTTCCTGTCTACATTTTATATATTTATTGAGAAACGGCGTACCAAGGTTTATTGATTTAGAATTAAAACTCCTTATTAACAAACATAATCCTAGCATTATCACCCTACAAGAAACTCAAGCCATTCCCTCTCTTTCTAACACTCCTTTCAAGAACTATAACTGGTTTTTTAACATAAATCCTACCCATCCTCATCACAATGTGTGCTTAGGTGTTCTTAAGCACATTCCAACTAAAAAAGTAGAACTAACCACCTCAATCCCATCAGTAGCCGTACAAATAGCATCCCCGATAAAAGCAACCATTCTCTGCATGTATCTATCTCCCTCTCTCAAGCTATCTCCTATACAAAACGATCTTCCCATCCTTCTCTCTCAGCTCTCTTATCCATTGATCCTCCTCGGAGATCTTAATGCCCAACACAGCACTTGGGGTTGTCCCCTTACCAACTCCCGTGGCAACCTCTTAGATAGTATATTCCCTACCGTAGATTTACAAGTCCTGTACAACCAAACCCCAACCCGCGTTTCCCCTACTGACGGGAAAAGCTCCATCCTTGATTACTGTGTGGTATCATCTTCCATGGCACCACAGTTCCACATAGACGTTGACAGAGACACACACAACAGTGACCATTTCCCACTTTTCATTCGCAGTACCTTTCACTCTCAGCCATCGCTCGTACGTCCTCGTTGGAAGTATGAGGAGGCTGATTGGGAAAAATACCAAACAGAAATCCGCTTCAATCTTCCCCTTGACGAAAACCCTCCCATTTCCCGCTTCATACAAACCATAGAAACAGCAGCTTCCCTTAGTATCCCCCGTACCAAAGGCAATACATCCCCCAATAGAAATGTCCCCTGGTGGAATGAGACAGTCGCGCAGGCTATTAAAGTCCGCCGCGCTGCTCTACGCCGATTCCGCCGTGCCAGCCATATCCCTGACAATTTTTTCACACCCATACTAGCTGAACGGTATCGGGAAGCTAATCGCCTTGCCAAAGAAGCCATCCGTACAGCGAAAGAGAGTAGTTGGAATCAGTTTGTTGCTGATGTCAACCCTCTCTTGACCTGTAAGGAGCTTTGGCGGCGGGTGAGTGTGCTCTCGGGCCGCAACCAACGCTCCCATGCTCCCATCATTCTAAATCAACCCTCCGATCCCACCTCCACCATTCCTGCCGATGAAGTACCTGAAGCGTTTGCAAAACACTTTGCAAACGTTTCGGCTACAGACAATTTTTCTCCACAATTTCGCAGACGCAAACTCACCACAGAACAGATCCCCCTTCCCCAAGTAGATGCCACTAACCATAGATACAATAGACCTTTCTCAATAGCAGAACTAAACTGGGCCCTTAGAAAATGTCAGGGCAAATCTTCAGGCCCTGACAATGTAGGTTATCCACTCCTTAAAAATCTTCCCCCGCATGCCAAACTAACACTCCTTAACATTTACAATAGTATCTGGTCCACCGGGAATATCCCGGCGGATTGGAAATCTAGCCTAACCGTACCGATCCCTAAACCTAAAAAATCCTCTAATGAAATAGACAATTACCGTCCAATCTCGCTCCTTAACTGCATAGGTAAGGTGCTGGAAAGGATGGTAAACCGTAGATTAACACAGGAACTAGAAGACCGTAATCTCCTTAGTACTAACCAGCATGCGTTCCGGTGTGGTAAAGGTACGGAAACGTACTTTGCCAAACTGGACGATCTATTAGATAAAGCCAGCAGTAGAGACCACCACATAGATCTAGCAATCATTGACCTTTCTAAAGCTTTTGACCGGACCTGGCGTCATGCCATCCTTGTACAACTGTCCCGTTGGGGCTTTGGTGGACTTTTAACCAAGTTCATTGAAAGCTTCCTCACGGACCGGACATTTAGAGTATTAATAGGAACCGAACTATCCAACCCATACACACTGGAGAATGGTGTTCCGCAAGGAGCCATTCTCTCCCCTACCCTCTTCCTTATTAGCATGGAATCTCTTTTTAGCTCCATTCCCTCAGAAATAGAAACCTTCCTTTATGCAGACGATATCATCCTGGCCTCTTCGTCTCGTTCCGCTTGCGAATCTCGTAAACTCCTTCAAACAGGGGTTGACAAGATTCGGCAGTGGTCGAGACGGACGGGCTATGAAATATCACACACCAAATCCAAAATTCTCCATATCTGCAAACACCGACGACCCATCATATACAATAAAACACCAATACCTAACACTCGGACAGCCGACATACTCGGCGTAACCTTCGATAGACGCCTTTCTTTTATTCCTCATTCCAACAGGGTTAAGAAGGAAGCCAACACCCGGCTGAACCTGTTCCGGATGCTCGGAACCGGCAAAGCAAGGGCCTCCCGCACAACCCTGAACCGCATCATCAACGCTTGGCTCCTACCCAAACTACTTTACGGCATCGAGATTGTTTCCCGCGAGAGAGCAATCTTCGAGAAGCGAGTAGCTCCCGTCTACCACACTGCCATCCGCTACTCCACTGGTGCATTTGTCACCAGCCCGATCGTTTCCCTCCTCTGCGAAAGCGGTTTCCTTCCATTACAGCACATAATCACCAATAGGATCGTCGCAGCTGCAGCTCGAATCCTTGAGAAAGGAATCGACGCAACTGCTCTCATTACCAGAGCTAACACCGACCTGCAACAGCTCACCAACCACCAACTCCCTCCGATTATCCAATCCACCCACCGGGGAATACGTCCCTGGTATCACCGTGCTCCTGCCATTGACTGGGAACTAAAACACATACTCCGGGGAACCGGAAAAAGCAGCCACATCGCCAATAGCACCTTTAAGCACCTGATCCGAACCAAATACCAGCACCATCACCACATCTTCACAGACGGCTCCGTTAATCGGGTGTCAGCCGGCTGACAGTTCGGTTCTAGAGCTCGGAGAGCACAGACGTATTTTGGAGCGTACAGCCGATTAACACATACAATTAAAAAGTGCAAACAAAGAGCCTCGATATGGACGCTAGAGAGGCTACTTTGAGAGTAGACTTCTCGAAAGTGCCATCGAGACCTTCAGTGCGTGACACGATGGATTTCATCTCATCGAAGCTTCAAATCAAACAAGAGGAAGTGATCAGAATTCACCTACGGACCAGTTCGGCAAACGCCTTTATCGATTTAAAGGACCAGAGCTATGCTCTGAAGATCGTGGAGGAACACGATGAGAAGCACACCATAGAGTGCCAAGGCACTTTGTATCATATTCCCATCAATATGGATGATGGATCCGTGTTAGTTAAACTGCACGACCTCTCGCCAAAAATAAGTGATAGCGATATCAATTATTTCTTCACGAAATACGGAAAGGTGCTGAATATCACCGAAGGCAAATGGGGGGAAACCTACCAATTTGCCGGTTTGCCTAACGGTTACCGCTTCGTTAGGATAATACTAGCAAAACCAATACCATCATTTATTGAAATAAATGGTGTAACCACATTGGCCACATACAGAGGTCAAAAACCAACGTGCAAATATTGCGAGTATCACGTGCATCATGGTATTACATGCAAACGAAATAGAGACCTATTGGCACAAAAACAAAGTGTCAACAAAAGGCTGACAGCTGAACACAACGCAAACACCTACGCAGAGATTACTGCTGCGAATAAGCAAGAAAGGGAGAAAGCAAAAAAACTGCCTGAACCTCTGGATGCTGCTAGTACGAGATCACAGGCAGCAGCACGCAATTGTACCATACCTGCACCAACACCAACACCGGTTTCAACGCACAAACAGGGGAGCCAGAGTCCGAATACAACCACTGCAAACTCATCTCGCCGTCACTCCCCACCGTCTCCGAGAAAGAGCAACGAGCCGAGATCCACTTCGGCAAAAAGGCAAGCCGAAGTAATAATCACCGATAATGTGATTATTGAAAATAAGAGAGGGAGAACGAGATATATCACGAAGCCATCCGAAGAAGCGCCAACTGAGAGAGGTAGGAAACACAAATCTAAATGATTAACACAAGCCTGAGACTAATTACAGTAAATCTAAATAACTTAGCTAGTAAAACTAAACTAGAAAGTCTTCAATCATTTATTTATAAAATGGATGCAGACATAGTCTGCATGCAAGAAGTGTATCAGCATGATCTATCCATTAGAAATTACACCACTTTCACTAACATTGATCTCCATAAGAGAGGAACGGCTATAGCTATCCGTGACGGACTAAAATATTCAAATTTGGAGAAGAGCATAGATAGTAGACTTATCACATTGTGTATTCACGACAAAATCAAAGTAGTAAATGTATATGCTCCCTCCGGCACACAACAAAAGCAAAACAGGGAATACTTTTTTCGACACACGCTGGCTTACTACTTAAGAAAACCATATGAATATCTAGTGATCGCCGGTGATTTCAACTGCATTATTCAAAAAAAAGACGCTACTGGAACCTCAAACTATAGCTCAGCGCTGAAAAACGCGACACAACACCTTCAAATATACGATAGCTGGGACTTATTGAAAACAACAACAGAATACTCATATTATACACACAATTCAGCCTCTCGTATAGATAGGATATATATATCAAAAAATCTACGTAACAATTTGAGAAGTGCTGACACTATTAGTGTATCATTTAGTGACCATAAAGCTTACACGATCAGATTAGGAGTTCCAAGTTTCATTGTACAACCAATACCTAAACAAAAATTATGGGCATTTAGGAAAAATATCGTTAATGAAGCTGTGAAAAATGAATTTAAGCATAATTGGATAAATTGGACAAAACAAAAACAACATTACAAAACATGGATAGACTGGTGGATCAAGTTTGCTAAACCTAAAATTAAATCCTTCTTCAGGTGGAAGAATAGCATTTACTTTAAAGATTATAACAACTCCTATCAAAACCTAGAACAGCAACTAAGTAACGCATATAAAAACTTTTATGGAAATCTAAATGAACGTACTAACATAAACAAAATCAAAGGAAAAATGCTGACTCTACAAAGAAAACTAACTGAAAACTACATGAAACCAAATAACACATACATAGCTGGTGAAAATATCTCTACCTTTCACCTCAATGAACGTCGTAAAAAACACACATTCATCACAAATATATTCGACAGTAATAATACCTTACTAGAAAATCAATTGGAAGTTCAGGAATTCATATTTAATCATTACAAATCACTCTTTGATACAGAGGACAATCCAAATAATAATCTCTTTTCATGCCGTCAAAAGATTCCAAAAAACTGCATAATTAATAATTCTATAACTAATGAAATAACAACTAAGGAAATTTATGATGCCATAAAACAAGCCCCCTCTAGAAGTGCTGTTAAATTGATCCTTAAGCTTTCCATTTTTCTTTTCTGCAAACAGGCCAGCAAAACCCGTCAGGAAGCTCCGATAAAATAAGCACACAATCGAACGACCCCATCGAGAACCGTTCCGGACATGGAACCTGTTGAAATATTGATTGAATTGTCGTTTCCACTTTGGGGTCCAGTTTTTACAATTACATGCTCACCAATCTTGACAGGTATTTCCCATCCCTTTTCGATTCCAATGTGATTCTTTGTGAGGGGATATGCTGAAGGATTCCTTCGTTTTTCTTGGGGAGTGAGATCTATTTTTATCAGGGTGTGTGTGTGTTTCAATTTTTCACAATACCAAGGCGTGAATATGTATGATGGAACAGAGACAGGTTGCTGTTTGCCTTTACCAGCTCCCTCACAACACTCGGGCCTCTTTTCTTTCCTCGCTACAAGTAATCGTAAATAAAGATTTCCTTTGGGAAACCGGCAGGCACAACGCGAACCGGAAGGAATCTCCTTCTTGAAGTTGGTGAGACTGTAAAACAATTTCAAGTATACGCTGGTTGAAAGCAGATGCAGGCAGCAAGATTTCGGCAGCAACCAACGATGAACGCAACTAGGAGGATGAAAAATGTATTCCAGGTCCAGATTCCCACGGGAAGGATAAACCGTGCACGGAACAAGCAGCTTCTTAAGTCGCGTAATGTCCTGGAGGAGAAGACGAGTGTACTTTAATAGCTGGCAGCGATTAACAAATTAAACAGTTGTTGATGGGTTTCCGGGAAAATAGGGAAGCAATATAACGAGAATAAAGTTATTTCTATTAAACTATTCATAGTTAAGGAATTGGAAGTGACTGTGTTGCATAGAACAACCAAGCCAGGTGCTGCATGTCACCGACAGCAATTCTTGCATGATAAATTCTAGCTCCATACATAAAATATGATTGCGAACAATGTTACTCGTTACCTGCCCGGGTCATTAGTGGCGTTTTGTCATAAACTGGTGACAGGAAAGAACACGGGAAAAAACAGGAAAATCAACTACGCCACCTTACCTACCGGCCAGCCAAGTCCAGTAATTGCACTAATCGATATTCCCACAGCCAATTAAGCGCCCAGTTGCATTGGCATTCGGTGGGTGCATTTGAATGTTCTATTTTTGTGCAACGACTCGTTGAGTTGCTACCCACAATTCATCAACCAGTTTGCCATTTGGCAAACCGTGCGAAGCGGAATAAAATATTTGCATGATAATAAAAGGTTCTGGACGTTGAATTGTATGCACGGATTTTCAATTGTTCTGTGGAAAATTGATGAAAAATATAGTAACACTGCAGTTGCAGCACTGCTGAACAAGCAAACGAACTGAACTGCACGGGGAAAACACATGTTTGCGCGCGATGAGTTGATTATTGTGATGACAATTAGAGGTCAACTGGTCTCGAGGTGCAGACGGACGTACAAATTATTTTCTAATTATCAACTTCTAGTAGTAGTTCGTTCTTTGTTTTTTCGCTTCGAATCCATATACGCACTGGCCGGGGTGCAGTTATCCAACCGAAACGAACGTAAACAGTATGCTGCACCATAAATTCAACAAATTCACTGCATTCAATCACCGTGACAGTGCGGTCGGTGACCATGTGGCCGGTAGACCACCGGCAGTAACAAGCTTCCACCGTCGGTCGCCAGCAATAGTCAGCTCGGTTGGTGAATTAATTACTGGCAACCGGGAATGGCTCGCGCGATAGGTGAAAATTCCTTCCCGTTTTGTGAGGTGTAACAGCGTTGGTCTTTGTCTCGTTTCGTAAAGGGGTGATTCGACCGGCATTAACGTTGTGTTGCATTTATATTTATTACATTATGTGGTAAAATATTTCATCATTTCAAATAAAACGTATCAACAATACAAACATTGTGAAATTGTCGTTAAAATAATCAATAAATTGTGAAAAATAAAATAAAACAATAAAGAGAATAAATATAAAATTATAATCTAACGATAGAAAGTATCAAAAGGAAGAAAGTAACATTTAAATGAAAGATAAAGCATATAAACAAGAAAAAATAAAACCCATAGAAACAATCTTAAAAAATAAAACATAAAAATAGAAACATTTGAAAACTAAAAGTAACAAAAGAACAGAAGATAATGTTTAATAACGGAAGAAGGGAAATAGGATGAGGTCCACTTAAAACTAGAAGAAACAGCGAGAGCATTGGGATGATCCCGATTCCAGCCACATCCAACGAGTCCTTTCCCGCCTTCGCATCGGTCATACCCGCCTGACACACTCCTACCTTCTCGATAGATCCAGTCCACCACTTTGCAGCTTCTGTGGCGTCGACATTACGGTCCGCCACATCCTTACCGATTGCCATGGATACACTACACACCGAACCACCTGCCAACTTGATACCGACCTAGCCATCATACTATCACCCGACAAACAACAGCAGAACCGCCTCATCCGATTTTTACGTATCAGCAACCTATACCGAGAAATTTAGTCTAATTCACAATAGTTTTAACAGTTTACAAATAGTTTACACGTTTACAATAGTTTTACACATAATTGTTAAACCATACACGCAATAGTTGTACCACACATGTAACAATAGACAGAAAAGAGGCGAATGAGGTCTATGAGACCCAAAGCCTCTATAAATAAATGATAAAAAAAGGTACTTGTACCGGGACCGGTATCGGTCACAAGCTTGCATGAAAGGTGCGGTACACAGGTCAAGGACTAGAAAGATTTCGCTTGCAATGTCGCATAACCGCCAATGTAAAAGTTGAAATTGAGCGCCTTTGGCGTTGAAGATGCTACTGTGGCACTAAATCATAGCGTCCCGTGTTTGGCGTACTTGCGTGTTCGTGTGTGTGTGTGTGTGTGTGTGTGTGTGTGTTTTTTTTTTATTCCCGTTTGAGTGGATGGCTCCATGTTCACGCTTTTGTCTGTTTGACGATGCTGGGCAGATAATAAAAGCGTACCACGTTGCGTGTACCAAACCGGCACCAAACGATTGCCCATCGGTTAACTTTTTGCAAATCTCAATCATAGGCAGCATGTTTGTTTGTTTACAGGGACAGCAGTAAAACATGGAGCGCGGCATTAAAATCCGTTTTCCGTTTTGTTACCGTTCCGTATTGCGTTTGTTTTCATTTCGCTTCTTTCGTTTGTTTGCTTTCGTTCCATACCCGCACGCTAATCGGCACAGAAGCACGGACCACGGATGAAATGTGCCGCCTGCAAGATCATCTCCCATGCCAGCTGCATCTCGGTGCTGATGGAACGCAGCCAGCTGCAGTGCAAACCGACGTTCCGGGACGTTGGCGTTCGGCAGTATCGCGAGCAGACGAAAACCACCCACCACTGGGTGCACCGGCGCACCGAGAAGGGCAAGTGCAAGCAGTGCGGTAAGGTAAGTGACACTTAATGGGGTGTTCCGGATTTTTGGGAGGGCACGCTACGCGCCAATAAAACGCAAAAAACACATCAAAAGGTGCAGTTGGGCGATTGGTTAAAACCAGTCGATTGTGTAGGGCGCTGGTACCGGCGGTTCACGTAGTCCCTTGTACGACTACGCTACAAACGTCATAAAAATCGAACCACAGTATTGAGGGTTTGCGGTGAACAATTTCAGGTTTTGATGTATTTTGTCAATGGAGTGTACGACGGCTTCGGATATAAAACTGAAATGGTTTTTTTTTACTTCTTCTCCTTCCTGCTCCAATATTCGATCTATCAGCCAAATGCCCAGAGAACGAGTGCCTTATATCGAAGCAGTTGGTATCAGCGGTTTGGTTTCCGTTCCATTGCAATCATCACCTTATTGAACAACCATTAGTTTAGAGTGTCCATGATGAGCTAGTATCGTTTCTGCCACTTCTGCTCAAGTGGCTGCTCAAGATCGGTATCTAAATTTTGCTCTCGTCATCTTGAGCGTTGTGGATGAAGGTGCGATAAATTCCAGTTTTACTGGAATGAATTCCAGTCAAATATCCACCGCATTGTGAGAAGAGTTCGGAAATTTAAATTATCATTATCCTACGTGTATCAATCTCGACCGTGCTCTGGCTTCTCGTCATACCCAGATTGAGTCTCCAATTGTAATCACCTTGATAGACTGACGGGGGTGTACCTGCCATTGTCGTGTCGAAGTTGCTTATGCCGTGATTCCAATCCTAGAGAACATCATCAACACTTTTAAAACGGGTTCTTTTATTAGCACTCGCTCGAAGCCGGCTGTAATGTTTCCTGTCCCAAAAAAAAGTGTCCGTTTTTGTGCAACAAATGCCCCGGGGCATAACGTTCTTTTTTTGCGATGTCAAGCGAGTTTTAGATCTTGTTTGACGACTCTTTGATGGTAAGTGCGTGCAACTACGTTGGTACTGTGTAGCAAAGCTTCGTACGCTAGGCGCTAAACATTCGCTAGCTTTATTGAACTTGTCAGGTTTTGAAAGTAAAAACTGAATGACGGGGTGACAGGTTGCCGTTATGCAACCTGATGCCAATGCGTCCTTTGACACGGTACTCCATCCCATACTGGTTGCATAACTACCTAAAAATGTTATTGCCGCGTTGAACGGTTGAAGGCAATATAGCGCGTGAAGTCCACTACAACTCTAGGGTGCTTCGGGCAAGCATTATAAGCAATACTGTATAAACAATGTGTTATTGATGTTCGCGTATCGTTGCATGTTAACGACGAAACCAGGCCAGGGCACGCGAAGGGTTTGGCCTGCTAATCCCTGCTGTGATCGCTAGCGAGTCATTAGCTTTTCCTGCAAAAAGGTGTCTATGAAACGAGATTTCATTAAACTTCCTGCTAGTTCTCCTCGGTACAATCGGGAGCTATGCGAAGGAAATGGAAAACTCAATCTCAAGATGTTTCGGATAAGCAGACAAGCTTCGCGAAATACCTGCGTGTTCTCGTGAGTGCCAGTTTTTCTGCAGCTGACCATAAACAGTGTACTTTACGACGTTCTATGATGTAGCTGAAGTTATGTCGTCCGCTACAACAAAGAGATACTGTTTTGGAAAGCTCTAAGCCGGGCAGTCTCAGTCCGGGCAGGATTGGCATATGGTAATACTGTTTGAGGCTTCTACACTGGGGTGAGAGAGAGCTTACGCCTTATAGAGTAGCCTTATAGAGAGCTAGGCGCATATTATAAGGCTCTCAACTAGGATAGGGCAGAGATTGGTGCGTGTAATTTACAAAGTGTAGCAAATTTGTTGTTGTTTTTGTTGCTCCTTCCAGGACTCTGAGGCCTAGGCAAACGTCTGTGACTATGGTGTTATGTGAACGTTGACATGCACATCGAAGAACTCAAGGATCGGTCTAGTATTACTACTGTTAGTCATTAAGTATTTAGCTAATAAAGATAAAGCTAAATTGTCGGCGATGCTCCATTAAGAACGTTTGTGCTCGTACTGTTTGAGCTCAAGCATTAATTCTCCAATTAAACCCTCCAGAAGTGGAGAAACCAAAGCAAATCGTCAGCAGAGAGGTCTAGAAAGCGTTTGACTGTTTTCATCCCGGTGCTATTGAACCGTTTTGTTTTTATCTAGGTCTGCTTTATCTTAGGAGGTGTTGAGAAAGTCGAGTTCTGCCTGTAGCCCAGAAACATTACCCTATCGGTGGCTAGTTTTGCGTGCCCAAGCGTCAAAACACACTCGAACAAACGTTCGAACAATTTCCGTAGAGATGGTAGGAACGGTCTGCTTACGGAATTGAAGATCCTACTGGAAAGGTTTTCTCGCGACATCCTCGCCAAAGTGGACGCATCAAATTCTGCATTTCGTAGCGATCTTTGTGCCTTGATCAGCTGTTAGAAAATTAGAAGCAAACCTATGTCGTCAAATTGCACTTTTTGGTGGTCTAGAGCAAATTTGAGGAAAATTAGAAGCAAACCTATGTCGTCAAATTGCACTTTTTGGTGGTCTAGAGCAAATTTGAGGAAAATTAGAAGCGAACCTATGTCGTCAAATTGCACTTCTTGGTAGTCTAGAGGAAATTTGAGGAAAATTAGAAGCGAACCTATGTCGTCAAATTGCATTTTTTGGTGGTCTGTTAGCTCATCCTCTCAACGTCCGCGCATCTTGCCGCTCGCAATCTCATCAGGCCGCTCATTCTCATCAAGCCAATAATACTCAGCATGACTCTCCTACTGCGCCTATGCTAGGCGTCGTCACTAACACTTCACAACGTCCACTGGATTGCACTGATCACGTACACACACTAAACACACTGCCGACACTACCACCATCTAATCCGGTGCACCCAACACGTACTCAGATTCCTGCTCACACACCACTTATCCATGGTACTGGCATTCCGATTGCTTCGGATACCTTTGATTTCATCCCTTTTGCCGAACCACGATGCTGGCTGTTTTTCACTCGATTTTCGCCTAAGGTGTCCTCTGAGCAGATTGCCGTGAAGGCCCAAGGACGTCTAGGAGTTGGACCAAACGATATAACTGTTCGAAGACTCACAAAACGCGATGTCGATGTTGACACGTTGACGTTCGTATCTTTAAAGGTTGGGATTTCGTTGACTCTCCGCGACAGGGCTCTTCTAGCTGAGACTTGGCCCCCAGGAATGACATTCAAAGAGTTTTCGGATAACCGCCCTGTGTTTAACTTACCTTCGACGAATCCTGTCCCACCTGCTGCCACCTGTCCTGCTCCAGCTTCGCTGCCGCCAACACTTCAATCACCGCTGCCCCAGATTGCTGCTACCAGTGAGCCTCCAGTTCCATCTCCTGTCCAGCCTGCTATTGTTGGACATAGCTGCTACGATGACGAATAGCTGCTAGTGCACTCTCTGGCCCATGCTACTATTCTCGATCCCGTTTTGCCTGTCGCTTCCATCGCTTCATCATCACTATCCGGTTACTTTCAGAACGTCCGCGGTCTGCGAACTAAGTGCCATGAGTTACGCTTGAGTGTTTGAGAACTCAATTTTGACTTTTTTGTGCTTACTGAAACTGAAATGAGTCGCTCCCATCCAATCTTCTCATCGATTGCGATGCTTATTCCATCTATCGCTGTGACAGTAACTCAACCAATAACTCGCGCTCTAGAGGTGGTGGTGTTCTCATTGCCTGTTCTTCTCGATTGGAGTCTTGGGCTCTCAGAAATCACCACGCTTCACCGGAACTCGTATGGGCTTGTATTCGTCACGGCAACACTTGCGTTTTTATCGGTGGGATCTATATTCCCCCATATCTCAGCAATGACCGATCGATACTTAACGCTCTCTCCGATAGCGTATCGGATATCATAGATCGCATGGGACAGAACGATCTCTTCCTACTCCTTGGTGACTTCAATCAACCTCTCATCAGCTGGTCCGCTGCATCTTTATCTGCACTCACCCGCTCTTCATCATCTGTTCATCTCTTCTCGTCAAGCGACATTGCGTGTACTTTGTTTACTCTCTCCTCCCTGGAGCAATCGTACTCTACAGGCATTAAAATCTGACAGGAATCGGTATCGCAGGGCGTATAACCGTAATCGATCTGATTACAATAAACGACTATTTAAGTATTCAGCTTCAGCTTTTCGAATTTACAACCGCTGTTGCTATCGGCGCTATGTTGACAGAATTCAGCTCTGCTTCCATTCCCATCCTCGCGCTTTTTGGCAGTTTGTTAATTCCCGTAAGAATAATGGGGCGCTTCCTTCTACGATGTCCCTCGGCACGACTATTGCTGATTCCCCTAGTTCCATTTGTTCCTTGTTTGCTCAACATTTCTCCGGAGTTTTTGCCGACTCAGTCAGGGACCCGTCATCTTTAGAGCCTGGGCTGTCCCTCACTCCTCTGGACGCCTTTAGTTCTAACTTACTCAGTGTTTCTGTAGATATGGTTTTGAGTGCGCTTGCTAGCCTCAAGATGTCTTATTCACCTGGCCCTGATGGTATCCTGGCGTCGGTGCTAATTAAGTGCAGAGCGACGGTGGCAAGTCTCCTCTGTCACATATTTAGCCTGTCTCTTTCTTCTTGTACTTTTCCTTCTTGTTGGAAATTGGCCTTTCTTTTTCCAGTGTTTAAGAAGGGTAGCCGTGATAATGTCTCTGACTATCGTGGTATCGCCCTTCTATGCGCTGGTAGCAAAGTCTTTGAGTCTACAGTTCGCCTGTCCTTATTGTTCAGTGTTCATTCCTATATTAGTCCCCAGCAGCACGGTTTCATGCCCAACCGTTCGACCCCCACTAATCTTATGCAGTTTGGATCCTTTTGTTCCAACTCTCTTGAGGTGGCCAGGTCGATGTTGTGTATACCGACTTCAAAGCTGCTTTTGACCGCGTCCCTCATTCTCTCCTCCTTGCTAAGCTTAGTAAGCTTGGCATTTCCTGTAACCTTGTTTCTTGGCTTGGATCCTTTTTGTGCGATCGTAGCTATTGCGTCAAGATCGATTCTTGCCTCTCCGATGTCTTTCCTTGTTCCTCAGGCGTTCCTCAGGGTAGTGTTGTTAGTCCTCTCCTTTTCCTTCTGTCCATTAATGATGTTAGCTGTATTCATCCTCCTTCTTCACATCTTCTGTATGCTGATGATCTTAAAATATTTTACCATTTCCTTTCCACTTCTGATTGTTTAATTCTTCAATCTCTTCTTACTAACCTTTCCTCTTGGTGTTCTGCCAACTTCCTATCCCTTTGTCCCGATAAGTGTTCTGTTTTGTCTATTTCCCACTCCCGCTCTCCTGTGTTATTTGACTATTCCCTTAACTCTTTGCTTCTGACTCGTGTGCCTTCTGCCCGTGATCTTGGCGTTTACTTGGACTCTAAGCTTTCTTTCAATTCCCATATTAATGCAATATGTGGAAAAGCTATGAAAACCTTAGGTCTTATACGCAGGATCACGGCTGATTTCACTGATCCTTTATGTTTGAAAACTCTTTATTGTTGTCATGTACGTCCCATCTTGGAGCATTCTAGTGCTTCTTGGAGTCCGAGTTGCTCATCTTGGATTGATCGGATTGAAAAGGTACAGCGATGCTTTACAAGATTTGCTTTTAAACGCCTTAGAGGTCTTCATGGTGCTCCCCTTCCACCTTACAGTGTTCGCTGCCAAATGCTCGGTCTGGAATCTCTCGAAAGCAGACGAGTTAAAGCTCAGGCTCTATTTGTTGCGGGTCTTTTGCTGGGTAGGATCGATGCTCCTAATCTTCTATCCCTCATCTACTTTTATGTTCCAACCCGTTCTCTCCGCTCTCGTGATCCTTTGTTTCTGCCAACACGCCGTAGAGTGTTTAGCTACCATGATCCGATTATTGTCTGTATTCGCCAATTTAATCGTTTCTATCCTCACTTTGACTTCAACATCTCCCTATCCTCTTTCCGATCCCGATTGGCTCCGGCCCCTCCTAATGTTTCATTGTAATGTCCTATGCCCCCTTCAAGTCTGTGTTCGGCTATTTTATTATTATTATTATTTTTTGTTTTTGTTTTTTTTATAGGGCCTTTATAAGTAGTTCATAGCTCATAGTCAATTTTCTTTTCCTTTTGTTAGTTTATAAGTTTAGATTTTTTTTAAGTTGCGGATTGGCTAAGCCTTTTGGCAAGCCTCTTATGGATGTAAATAAATAAATAAATAAATAAATTTTGCCATCCGTTTTCAGAAGCTGCAAGTACTGGAACTGTTAAAATAAAGCTGTATCTCTTGTACAAAAACAAAAAACAAGAAACGCCCCGTACCAGGAAAAATTCAAATTAAAACCGATAATTCAGTTGGTCGAAAATGTTCGCTTGGCAGAACGTTCGAAGCGACAGTTAATGCGAAAATGAAATTAATATGCATACTGCTCGAATCGATGGGGCCCCAATGCAACGCTGCACTGGTCATTCGTTAAAGTTTGCTGGTTTTTCTCTCGGTCTCTTTCTCTCGGCCCCGTTTCCAAATGTTGGTACATGGGCAGATGGATGCGTCGATCGTGCCGTTACCGAATGCAGAGCGCAATCACAGCTCGGTTCATTTCGTCGATTGCATCTGGAAAGGATGTCCGACAAGCGAACTATACACACAAAATAAAAAATAATAAATATCGGCCGTTCGGGGTAGATCGGGCAATCGGGCGATACGATGTGCACCGAGAAAATCGTTTGCGCGTCACTATTTATGCTGCAGTCGCACCATCGGTGATGCTCCATTAGTAGTGTTACCGTGCAACCGAGCGCATCGTTACGAGTCTGCGATTGGAAGCGATTCAACAGTTGGTTCAGTCCCGGTGTTGTACAGTGAGTGTCCCAATGTGTGAGCAAGCGATAAAGATGATGGTGCTGGCACTGGTGTTCGGTTATTTGTGCTTGTTGATGCTAGTAATCATGATACTAGTATGTGGAAAACAGTTTGTATAATAATACAGTGTGTTGTGGTGGTATCGAATTTACGCTTTTCAGTTCTATTGTTCTTATGGGCAGCTTTTAATTAGTGGTCGTTGAAACCTATCGGCTGTGTGTGCTGGCAATGTTTGACTTTGTTCTATCCACGGGGCAGCAAAACAAGTGATATTTGATATTGATAGTTTTGGGGTAAATGAATTTTAGTGAGTGAAGTTGTTTGCGTATGTTAGAATTTAACCGGACTCACGAGCTTTTTCAATCAAACACGGTCTACGGGTGTTTTTGTTTTGTTTCAATTTAAATTACAATAATCAGGAAACCGGCGTCGGATCGAAACCGTCTAAATCAAACAATTGCTATATTGATGTACCTTTTAAAAGCTATATTTTCATTTTTGTTATTGTTTTTGTTTTTTATTTTCCCAAGCGTGCTATAGAAGGTTACTAAAACGCTGGCACGCCAGTATGTTCGTTGATCGTCAAATGATGCGTTCAAAGTGGTGCTAACACCTGCGATGTCGAAACTCGAACTTATAGCAGAATTAAAAACAAAAACAAACAAACATTAAAGGACACGGAAAACCTTTACACAAAGGCGCTGTTAGTAGCCGTACCGAATGCCACTAATGCTCAGTTCGTCTCATCGAAGTCAATGGTAGCAAGCTAAATACATGCACAGCTAGAGAGACTCGCACGCAACTAATCAAACACGGCGATCAGGGCACGGGCAATCAGTAAAGCCGATATGCACCGAGCACCCGGTGACGTTTTTGCACTGGTAACGGGACAGCCCGAGTGATCACATTGCAACCCTTATCCGAATCCGGTGGACAGCGATGCAACAGGTTCCTAGATGCTACAGCACCCGTGCTCGTGTATCAGTGAGGATGGAGCCAACGAATAAGTTTGAGAATCTGTGTTTGCTTGTGATGTTGCTGCTGCTGGTGATCGTGTTTCTGTTGGGCAGAACTCGGTGTGTACACTGATAACGCAATTTTGAATGTTGAGTGTTTATTGTCTTATGCTTCATAGTTTCTTAGTGATACGTTTACAACTAGCTCGATAAGTTTATCATTTATGTTAAAAGTTTCTTTGGTTGCGATATGGGAATGTGTTTTGTCTCTTTTGTTTTGTAACATTTTTCCTAAATTATTGTGTTTTGCATCGATATCAATATATGTTCGCTGGTTCCGTGTTGTGTGGAGAGTTGTTTAAACAGAGTTTTGCCATCAAATTCAGGCACCCTGAATAGGGCCCGCAAGTACCTTAGAATCCAGACCAGACTTGATAGTATTGCATCAAATTCCAGTGTGAAACTGTCGTTAGAGCAAACTGCTTTTCCGAAAATCTGGAAAATATCTCTGGCCAATAGCTCGTCTCACGAATGGTGGCTCACAGCTTGCTACTGATTATCTTAGTATTACATCGCTTCCTCTCTCCACAAATGTTGGTGGAATTTGTGGCTAGAAAATTTGGAATGCATATGAACAAGGGTGATCCTTGTTGATAGTTGGAATGGATTGTGCATACAGGGATTTAAAAAGCAGCCGTCGTCCATTAAATGTCCTGCAAATGGCTCCGATTGTATCTGGTTAAACGCATACAGTGGCGAGACAAATCAATAGGACCTTCTAGTTATGCACCGTTTGAACTTTGAAACTGAAGTAACATTCAGAGAATAAGTTTGATTTTGGTGCTACAAAAAAAAAAATGGTATAGTAGGAGGATTATACGCAAGAAACCAATATTTCGTAGCATGCCCATTGCTACAACTCTAGCATCTACCAAAGATAGCTTTTCCAAGTCGATTGCAATATCGCAAATTGGCCGCTCCGTTTGATCTTGTGCCTGTGCCAGCATAGATTAGATTTTTCACGAATCATTCCCCATTACAGATTTGGGCCGTGTGCTTCGGACCGTTCGGACTGTCTTGCATGAATCGCCATGACGGTGGGCTCGGTGTTGCTGTGTAGGCGCAAAAATGTTGTATTGCAAAACATTGGCCCATATCACGTTTTGAAGTCCCCGTGCTCAATCGCATGATGATTTAGATTCACTCTAGGCCCGGTGCAAAAACCTCCTCTGGTTGTTTTACGGCTTCATATCACTGAAAAACCGCCCCAAACCCTATGATGTTTGCACTGTCGTAGATTTACAGTTTTTGTTGTTGTACTTAACGTGCACTGTGTCCGAAACGCGTAATTGATCGAATATCGAAAAGATCGAATTTATAGGGGTTTTGACCGCAGCTCATCTCGTCTCATCAGCAGGATTTCACCTGCCCGATGGATGGTCGGTTGCTAGGTTGCCGACCAGGCTATTTTGAACCGCGGCTATACTGTTCTGCTCCTAACGGATAGATCCAGCTCGTTCCAGCTGTTGAAAAAATTCAGCGTCCGGAGTTCGTGATATGCTATGTACTTTAAAATAATCCTTCCAATTTTTATCTCATCTCTTACAAAGAAATGTTTTACATTCACATGCTTCAACCGTCCTAAATTACGTTCATCTTCGGCTATGCGTATTGTAGATTGATTATCCTCATAGTAAGGAACTGGATCACCAATTTCATATCCTAAATCCTCAAGCAATCGTTCTAACTAGAGAAGGGCGCTCGGAATCGGAATCACGATTCCGATCCGATCCGACCCATCAACGATTCCGATCCGATCCGAAAGAATGATTCCGACCGATTCCGGACCCGATTCCGATTCCGGATCAGATTCCGATTCCAGATCAGATTCCGATTCCGGATCACATTCCGATTCCGGATCAGATTCCGATTCCGGAATCGTTTTTGATTCCGGACTTGTTTTTGATTCCGGATTTGTTTTTGGATTCCGGACTCGTTTTTGGTTCCGGATTCGATTTCGCGTCCGGACTGGAAACACCAACACAAAATCCAATCCGGTTTTAGCTGGATATTTAGTAACTGCACATTGTTCCGTGTTTGGTTGGACAATCGTTTTTATTGTGTGGATGCCTGATGGATTTGACTATCCTTATTCTTGCCTTTCTTCTTTCTCCTTGCATACTGGTAACTACGCACGGCACAACTTACAGGTAGCATTTTGGAGACGGACGATGCCTTCCCATTTTTTTACCTTTGGACACTGTTTTCTTTTCATTTGCTTGTTTCTGCATACATACAGAACTTCTTTGTTCTATATTCTCGCACGACGTTTTTTTCTGATTGTGGTGCGCACGACGCTTAACAGTACATTGCGAGGCAACACTGAGACAGTTGTTTTTCAGGTAAATTTGTTTTGGCTGTATTTGTGGGTCAATAAATTCTAGTAAGTTTCGTGTAGTTCTTTCGCTGTTTGTTTTGATTCATTCATCTGTAGGCGCTGCTGGTTTGATCTGTGATTACAGGCTGGTTTTGTTAGTAATGATTCTTGAGTTATCTGATTTGAGATGTTTCATCAGACTTACACTCATTTTCAATCAATGTGTTTTTTGTATAAAAGATAAAAGATTTACAGTGGTGGCTAATCAAATTCGGACACTTGATTTGCGGGCGCTCTTGCCACTTTGCGACGCTTTTACCAGTATACTAGAGTTATAAAACGACTTGAAAACTTTGCCGTTGACCTTTTCTACTTCTCTTCTTCACGGATATTTGAAAAGATATTCAAAAATGCTATTTTCTACGAAAATAATGGGGAGCAAATGAAAAAAGTTTGTATATCATGCTGAGCATTCAAAGTCGAACACTTCGATTGACTAGGAATTTTCATATGATATGCACAAATGTTGACAAGGTACAAGCTAGAACGTATCATTACGTTCACTATCAACTTGATAATTAGTTTAATTAGTATATTTCTACAATAATGAAGCAAAAAATTGTTGAACATAGAAAGATTGTTATTTCTAACATGAATCAGGGTAAAAGTGTCAGAGAAATTAATGAAATCACAAACACAAGCAAATCTATAATCCACGATATAATCAATATACATATAAAAATGAGGGTAGAATTGCAAATAAAAATTTAAATAACGAATCAAAACGGAGATATAAAGAAGGCAGACCGATGATACGATAAATTCAAACTAAGTGCTTCCTGACCTCTGTTTAATTAAAAAATAACATTAAAAATATTCGGGATATTGATGTAGATTCGTCAACACATCTGGCGTTATTTAAGAAAGCACAATTTGCTCGGTAGAGTGACAATAAAAGCACCAGCTATATCAGAAAAGAACAGAGCGCTTCTTTTCGATTTCTCCATAAATTATATCGGTTAAAATTTAGAGTTTAGGTCGAAGGTAACCATATTTGTGCTTTTACCAACAAGTTTTTCATATTATGATAAGTTCTATTATTGTCAGTCTTTTTGTCTTACCCAAAGTTCACATTTCGCGCGCGTGTCTCGAGGCTATGCAGACTCATTCTGGTTTTTTTTTCACTATTATTAATAAAAATAAAAAATAAAACAAAATTTCATCATCATCACCAAAAGTGGTGTCGGCTACGGAAACAATCTTCTTTACAGTATTACATACAACAACACAACAATACGTAATACCTAAGACTACACATGAAATTTAAGAAAAGGAATAAAAACGCTAAACAAATAACAGATAAATGAAGCCTTTCTGCTACAAGTGAACAAATACAGATATTACCTATAACTTTCTTTTATATAGCCTTTTATATAGTTTCATCACGTTATGGTGCTATATGGCATCGAAATGTGTTGGATAAATGGATAATGTACGTGGAAATGAGAATGCCACGTATTACATCCACACATCAAGTGTAGAGAATTGGGAATAGCAAGTGAGTATGCATTCTACCAGGATAATGATCTGAAGCCTAAGGCATGGGTGACTCAAATTTAGTTGTTGTATAATTGACCGTCAGTGTCACAGTCAAAATACCACAACATCATTGAAAATATTCAGTACCGACTTGAAAACAAATGTTGCAAAACTATAACTGTTTGAGAAGATTGGAAGAAATATTTAAAGAGAATTGCGAAGAATTTATTAAAAGCTTTGTTTAAAGTTGGCCTAAAGCATGCCCAATAGATTACAGGCTGTTATAGATGCCAATGGAAATGATATTAAATATTGATAATGCTATTCATAAAATTGTATGGTGTCCGACTATGAATGCTCAGCTCAATATACGGACTTCTCCCCCCCCCTTTTTTTTCTTTCGTTTAAACATACTGTACCTTCCACCATTCCGGTCTTCCAACATTCTGGAGCGCGGAATCTCATGATCTCTAGTTGGAACATGATCTCTAGTTCTAACCATGTTCCATGACATACAGCATTCGTGAGAGAAATTAATTCAGCTTCTGTAGAAGATAATGCTATGGTTGATTGCTTTCTTGTGAGCCAACTAACAGTTGCTCCAAAAACTTTGATTATGTATCCTGATAGCGATTTCCTGTCAATCTTATTACCAGCCCAATCTGCATCAGCAAATGCTCTTAAAGTTTCTTTTTCATTGTTTCCATCATACGTCAATTTCAAATTCAGTGTTCCCTTAATGTATCGTAACACTCTTTTCAGATGCACCCAATGTTCTTCATTTGGACAGCTTTGGAACTGACTAAAGTAAATCGTAGCCGCGCAAAGATCTGGACGTGACGTCAATGCAACGTACATAAGACAACCTATTACAGTGTCGGACAAATCAATGGGACTACCTAGTTTTGCGCTACATTTTACCTTGTAAAAGTCATAATTTCCAACACATCGGTCTCAATTTTTGACAAAACGTTGTTTAGCACCTTATCAATGTTCTCTATAAGTTTCACAAGCACCGAATAATAATTGTAAATTTTAGAAAGTTTTTATGAAAATTGTTCAAAATATGGCACGACAAAATCATAAAACCAGCACTGAAAGTATTTAGAAAATTAGGTTTGAAATCTATATATTGTTCATTTATCGAAAAATTACATAGTGTTACATTAGTATTTGGTCGCACGTCCATTGTTCCGCAGAACATCGCGTATTCGATGAGGCATGGACTCTACCAGGTTTCGGCATGTTTCGCCTGGTATTGAGTACCATGCCTCTTGGATTTCCTGCCATAGTTCGTCTTTTTTACTAAAACCTGTGGCAGAAAGCTTCGATTTTACTATCTGCCACAGGTTTTCTATTGGATTAGGGTCGGGCGACTGTGCAGGCCAATTCATCACGACAATTTTCTGATCCGAAAGCCACTTTCGAGTTAGCCTCGAAGTGTGCTTCGGATCGTTGTCATGCTTGAATTGCCATCGCAGTGGCAGTTCCCATTCTGCATGCGGCAACATCGCGGGCTGAAGAATGTCCACGTACTTGTGTTGGTCCATTACATCCTTTATCCAAAAGATTGGACCAACACCGTGCCACGAGAAACATCCCCAGACCATGATGTTGCCCCCACCGTGCTTCAATGTTTTAACGGTGTATTGTGGCCGAAACGCAGTGTTGGTTGGACGGCGAACCCAACGTTTGCCGTCCGAACCGACCAAATAGAATTTGGACTCGTCCGACCACAGTACATTGCGCCACTTTGCTGCGTTATCGCCCGCCCAATCATAATGCTCGTTCGCGAACCTGAGGCGGGCTTCAACATGGCATGCTCGCAGCAACGGAACTTTCCGGGGGCAGCGGCCAACAAGATTGTTCTCAAACAGCCGGCGCTGAACTGTCCGGCTGCTGACTGGCAAATTCAGCTCGTCCCTGATGGCTCTGGCTGATTTAAAAGGGTCTACCTTGCATGAACGCACCATGAGTGCATCATCACGGGCCGTTGTTTTGCGGGGACGGCCCGACATAACTTTAACACCACTCGAATGCAGAGCGTTAAAAACGAAAGTCTTTGAACGCCCGAGCAGTTTGGCAATTTCTCGTTGGGACTTGCCCGTTGTCGCCAATTGCTTGATGAGTTCACGGTGCTCCGTGGTTGCGTGCGTATTGCGACCCATCGTAAAGCAGAGTGTGAGGAAATTTAGTTTTCTCTTAAATGCAATAGCAGGTGTTCTTATAACAAGCACAACACTTTATTTTGTAAATTTCGGTTTTACGCGGTTTTACGGTTGTACGCGGTTCAAAAACTAGTCCTGCTCTTTATCGTTCAATTTCGCGACTAACTCCTGTGCCCTAATTTGGTCATTTTTTCGATTGATCGCGACCCGAAGATCGATCGTTGACCCGCTGTAGCGATTCGTATTCTGGGCTGGCGCCACCTTGTGTGCGGTACGCTAACTTAAGCCTAACTAGTCCGCTGATCTTCAGTATTCAGCAACACTAAATGACAACCCGACTTGTTGACATTCGTTTGTTTACCTTTGGAACCGCGTGCATCGCGAATCGTGCCAACACTCCACCCCGTAAATTCTATAGTTTCGAAGAATTTGCTTATAATTAGCACGATTAGTAAGTTCCTATCCGTTTAGCTTTTGAATTTCCGTTCCCAGGACTGCTAGTTTGACTACGGCTCTTTTACACCGTTTTCGAGCCCAAGTAAACACGTGTCAGCTGCATCTGAACACTGTTCAACCGTAGGTAAACACTTGACGTCCAACTAAACAGCTGCTGCCTAACTGAACTTCGTTCAAACGAAACTCAACATCGTTCAACCCCAACTAAACATTTTGTATCCCAGACGTCATTGCACGTTTATATTCCACGGACTCGTTTCTTGTAATATCGTTCTCTTCCGCGTTCATAGCAAATTCGCGGTCATCATGAAGAAACTGTTTTTTAAATTGTATGTAAGACTTGTTTCTTTTTCGACACCTTTATTTGTACACGTTCTAACGCTTCTAGCTCTGGTTGTCGACTGCTCCGTCTGTCGTCAGCGCTCGCTGCTTTTATAGCGTTCTTAAGGCCGCTATCACCTTTCTCTTTACATTGTATGCAGTTTATTATAAAATTTTCTTGTGCCTGAATTAAAAAAATTCGTCTATTTTTAATCTATTAATCTTTGCAAATGAAAGGAACATAAAGAAGCTAAATCTATGTCATGTAAACATATCAGCTAGGAGGTACCAAATGTTTAGTTGGGGTTGAACGATGTTGAGTTTCGTTTGAACCAAGTTCAGTTAGGCAGCAGCTGTTTAGTTGGACGTCAAGTGTTTACTTACGGTTGAACAATGTTCAGATGCAGCTGGAAGGTGTTTACTTGGGCTCGAAAACGGTGTAAGTGCCTTCCCTTTAGCTGTGCGCACTACAGCTTGTCGTATCCTCCCGACGCTGCTCTCGTTCACTTCCTCTACTACCGCTCCGACCCAATCCTTCCTATTACCCCCCGTAATGAATACTAAGTCGCCAACGCGAATCGGCGGCTTGTCGTCATACCACTTGCTTCGGAGGTTAAGAGTGGGAAAATATTGCTTAACCCAACGATCCCAGAGTGCACTTGTTAAGACACGACTCCTTTTGTAGCTGCTGCGCAACGCTTCCGCTGTCCCCGGTCAGGGGGCTAAGAGCGTTTTCGTTCCGGATGAATTTCCTACGAGAAAGTGGTTTGGTGTTAGCGCTTCGCCGGTGTCCGATGTGAGCGGCATGTAGCACAGAGGACGCGAATTGATCAGGTTCTCTGCGTCCGCCAGAACCGTATGTAGGGTTTCGTCGTTAAGGTTCCGTCCGTCATCAAGCGCCTTTAAAGCTTCCTTTACGCTTCTTACCATTCGCTCCCATACACCTCCCATATGTGGTGCCGAAGGTGGGATGAAGGACCACGTGGTGCGAGCGTTGGTGAAAGTATCGGCGGCATCGTAACTAATGGCAGCAATCTCTCGTATCAGCTCGTAGCTGGCACCAACAAAATTAGTGCCATTATCAGAAAATATTTGGGCCGGCGATCCTCTCCGTGACACGAACCTCCTAACTGCCATTATGAAAGAGTTGGTAGAGAGTTGATACGCTACCTCCAAATGAACTGCCCTGGTGACCAGGCATGTAAACACTGCTACATATCTTTTCTCCTTTCGCCTTCCATTCACTATGTCTAGTGTCTATATATACTTTGCAGTGCTGGCAGTGCTTCATTCTTCTATCAACCAGAGATCTTAGATGTGAGATGAAATATTTCTGACGGATTTCATTCACTGTTGTTGCGCGATTGGCATGACCCATCTTACAATGATAGCTGTCTACAATCAGATTTGTTATCGCATGCTGGTTTGGCAGTATCACTGGATACCGTGCATCGTAGCTCATATGCTCAGCGTTAGCAGTACGTCCATCAACTCTCAGTATGCCTGTCTCATCTATCAAAGGGGACAATTTATATAGTGGGCTCTTCTTGTCGATACGGTTTTTGGTCTTATCGTCGTGGCACAAACTCTTTATCTCGCTGCTGAAGGAATCTTGTTGGGCCATACGAAACAGAAAAGTTTCAGCCTTGCGGTGTTCTTCACTATTTAGTGGAATTTTTACTGCCTTGACTGGTCGTTTGATCAATTGGGCCTGACGCTTAGTGGCTTTCAATGTCTCAATGGCTAGCCCTTTTGCTTTTCGACGACAATTGTTGATGAATCGATACACTGTTGCTATTGATCGCACGGCTATTGACCATTTCGAGAATCGTTCTATGTCTATTAAGGGACTTTCAGCTGGCATGTGGTGTGTGAGCATCGCCCTGCGCTCCTCCGTCGTCTGCTTAATTTGTTTCTGTTTCGGCCAATCTTCTAGAGGACGATATAAAAAGGCGGGTCCTTTGTACCACCTACCTTGGGCATCCAGTTGGGTATCTTTACTCCATTTGGTTAGACAGTCGGCTGGGTTTTCTTTAGTAGGGACGTATCTCCACATTTCCGGTTCACTCAAGGAAAGTATCTCACCAACCCGACATGCAACAAACTGCTTGAACTCTCTGGGTGGTGATTTTATCCAAGAAAGCACGACTTCCGAATCGGTGTGGATAAATTTCTCTTTTATCGGGATGGTGTGGTTATCGCAGACTGCAGCCATCAGTCTTGCTCCCAACAGCGCTCCTTGCAGTTCCATCTTAGGGATCGTGAGATGTTCTAGTGGGGCCACCTTGCAACGGGCCATTGCCAGAGAACAGTGTACAATCCCATCTTCTACTATTCGAAAATAGGCGGCGCATCCGTACCCAAGTTCGCTTGCATCCGTGAAAACGTATAGTTGCAATGAGCTGTACGCGTAGGGTTTAGCGTTTCCGAGGTAGCATCTTGGTATCTTCAGGCTGTGGATTATTGGTAGCAGATTTATCCATCGTTACCACATCGCAAATTCAGCGTCAGACATTTCTGAGTCCCATGCTAAATTAGCACGCCAAAGATCCTGCATAAGCATACGGCCATGGATAAGAGCGGGCGCGAGTAACCCCAGGGGATCGAAGAGACTCATAATGAATCGCAATACTATTCGTTTTGTCGGCCTTTTGCTTTCGTAGACGTATGGAACTAAATCGTCGCGCCAGTTTGCTATGAACTTGAAGATGTCCTCTACCGGATCCCAGGCCATACCCAGTACCCGTTGTTGTTTTTCCACGTTGCCGCAACTAACAATGGCTAGAGATTGACTCGTTGTTTCTCCCAGACTGATCAGAACGTTTTGACGATTACTAACCCAGTTGCGCATATTAAACCCAGCTCGAGAGTGAATTGCCCTTACTTCTTGTGCTCTTTTTATAGCTTCGTCTTCAGTGTCACAGCTATCGAAGAAATCGTCCATATATGTTTTTTGTTGGATAGCGTTTGCTGACTGCGGGAACTCGGGTGCGTTTTCTTCTGCGTTTCGGTGCATTATATATTGCGCTGAGCAAGGAGAACAGGATGCGCCAAACGTCGCGTCATCCATGATGTAGGTGGAAGGTGGTTTGGTAGGGTCGGATCGGAATAGAAACCTTTGGAACATCTTCTCGACATCCCCTCCAAACGCCACTTGTCTCTCTCTAAATTTGCAAAGCACTCCGGGAAGTGTCACCAGAAGATCGGGGTCCTTTCAGCAGGTGGGAATTCAACGCTACCCCCTCTACTTTAGCCGCTGCATCCCAGACTAGGCGTTTTTTGTCTGGCTTACGGGGATGAGATACCACGTTCAAGGGCAGATACCACGTGCGCAAAGGATCTGCTGAAGAGAGCTCACTTTGTGTTGCTTTGTGCGCGTAACCCATATCCAAATACTCCTGGATTTGTCGTTGTACGTTTTCGCGCAGGTCCGGATTCTTCTCTAGCTTACGTTCCAGACTTTGCAAGCGCTTGACTGCCATGGGATAGCTGTTGGGAAACTTCCGTTCTCATCCGTTTTCCATAGTAACCCTGTTTCAAACCTCTCACCCTGACGCACAGTGGTTTTACGAAGTATTTCTTTTGCCCTAGCTAGCTCCTTTGGTTCTGGTAACGCGCTGTTCGTTGTACCAATCTCTTCTAACGCAAAATATCGTTTTAATAACGCGTTCAACTCACAGTCATTTTCACTCTCGGAAGGTCGCTCGGGTGCATGGTGATGTAGCGGGATGTAGTCATTTTCACTCTCGGAAGGTCGCTCGGGTGCATGGTGATGAAGCGTGATGTCTGCAGGCTCGTCGAGGGGGCCATACACTGCCCAGCCTAAGGGACTTCTGACAGCTACTGGTTCATTCGGCAGTCCTTTGCGAGTCTCGAGCGGTGTCATAAGCTCCATGTGTTGCAGCCCGATCAACAGCTTTGGCTCAGCTTTCAGAAACGACTGGAGCGGTAGATTCTGAAAGTGAGAAAAGCGTGTGGTTAGTTTTTTGACGATGAGTTCTTGGGACGGCAAACTTAGCTTTTCGACGGTATGAGCGCCAAAAAGCTCATAGCGTTTGTTGCTGTCCCCCGCTGATATCTGCACGTTCACTTGCTGTGAGTCGTTCTCCTTCCTGGTGACCCCTGCCGTCCATCGTAGCAGCAACGGTTGAGTGTCGCCATGTGCATCAAGACGATGAGCGAGATCGGCGTCTATTAGTGTAATCGACGACCCCTCTTCTAGGAACGCAAGTGTCTTGATACTAGTTTCTTTGTGATGCACGATAACGGGAACGATTCGGTACAGTACCTCAGATCGGGGTGTTTTATTGTTTATTTGTTTAATTGTTTATTTAATTCAACGGACCACGTGAGGCCCCCTTGAAGCGTAATTAGCAACATTTTACACAAAAAACATATACATAAACAAATTAACCTAAAGTCGGACGCACAGCACGAATAATGTTGTGAAACGCGGCGCGCGACATGTCCGGTTGGTGACGATCACAGACAGCGTTAAATTCACGGCACATACATAAAAAAGGATCAGAGGCGCCGAATCGTGTACGGCGAACCTCTACGTCGAGGAACGATCTTGCACGTAGCGGTCTAGGAATAACGTACACATTTAAGCCGGCGAGTAATACTGGCGCGTCGATCCGGTTGTCCAGGAGACCCGCAACAAACAACAAGTGTTTTATGGTGCAGGCAATTTGAGCTAGTGGTACGATCAGCCAATTCTTCCACCTTTGGATGAAGCAACGTATTGTGACGAGCGTTGCAACCATTTACAGCGCAGTTGAATCGGGAAAATCATCTCGAGCAAATCATCCATAAACTCGCTCAATTCTTTTAAACCAGCATTGTCGCAACGTTCCATGTATTCTGCCCATTCCAATCGTCGCGACGCCGGCAACTTTTCCACTAGTTCTTCCAGCAGTGTAGGATTATTAAGATGACTGTTAAGGTCAGCTGCCACGAGATGATCGCAGAAATGCTGCACTGCGATCCCGTAAGTGATCAGCGAATCCATGTCTTCTGCCTTAGGCGCCTAGGTGCATCGCGCTTTCTGGATTAATTCATCCAAAATAAGAGCCGGCCTTCCATACAGCCGTTGCAAGGTCCTTATAATACTCGGTACGGCCTTTGGCGTCATCAGCTTAGAAGCGATAGCTTCTCGCGCCGCACCCTGCAGACACTCTTCAAGCCGCATTAAATTCTCCCTATCGGTGAATCCGCATGCCGCAGTAGATTCATTAAAGCAGCTAATGAAAATCGGCCAATCTTTGGGAGAACCGCGAAAAATGGGTAACTTTTTTGGGAACACTTGTCTTGTAGCTATCTGACTCACTGTCACTACCCGCCCGGCCAAGAGCGGATTTATTTGTATGAAAAACAAGAGAGAGCACCAGCCCGCATTTTGACATCGCATTTCCGTTTTTGCGATGGACTTGCGACCTGAGCGAATGTGCCGCGTGCGCTTTCGTGGTTGTTCTCTCGCCACAGTGCGATGGAGCTGCGGTGAGCTTCACTGCGAGCTTCAGAATACTGTACGAGTGAAAGAAGCAGACTTACTGCGTATCTTTCACACATCGCAATGTGGCGAGCTTGTTTTCTGCCAGTGTTTTTTTTTTGCTGCTTCGCTTTCGTTCTTATTCCAAGCGCCCTCGCAGTGCGGTGCAGATGGGGTGAGCTTGTTTTCTACCAAGCATACGAGAACACTGAACGAATGAAAGGAACGGACTTAGCGTTGCTCCTCGTTCACACACCGCATGCGACGCAACCATTTCTTCACTAACTTCGTACGGTAGAATCATCACAAATACCGATTTATCACACGATATTTCACTTCATAAGGTCTCTGTACATGGGGTTAGTGCTATGCCCAGGAGTCATAACCACGAACCTTGGTTTTTGAGCCGAAGCCTACGCACACTATCATAAATTTGATTCACCCCCTTGCATTTAACACCGGTAGTAAGAATGAGAATGCCTATCCGCGTTCTCCCTTTGGCCTGTACAAGAAAATCAGGAATAAAACGGAACCAAAGTCATGTTCGGACGATTACGGGAGTCAACCTCAGAAAAGCCGAATAGCAAACCATAAACCCATTCCCTAAACAAAACTCCCTAGTCTGTTTTATGATGTTTTACTCTGTGGCTATTCCATTATTATACAATTGAAAGCTACGCTTGCTGTTTGTATTGATTTACACTATCCAGACGGCATGCAACAAATTGCATCGATAATTTTGTGCTTAAGCAACAAACGTATAGGTTTGTTGTGAAATGTGCGGATTTATTATTTTATTTAATTTCCAGTATAACGGCTGGACGCCGTATTTTCAAATGTGCGGATTTATTTGTACCTAATATTTTCACAACATCTGTTCACAAATGATGGGTACAGGTACTCTCAGGCTGCACGTGTTTCAGGTGCTTTTTTCTCTGTTCTCCTTCTTCTCCTGTTTCTCGTTTGTCGTGGTTACGATCAAGTCAGGCAAAAGGTAAAACAAAACACTATTGTAACCAAGCGTTGAGGCTGGTGTCATTGCTCGGTCGCATGAGACTTTAGTCAAGCGACCAAATCGAGAGGGTGTCATTGCTTGGTCGTGCGACTTTTTTCGGTTTAATGGTTGGATATAAAAATAGAAGTTTACATCAACTCGAACATTAACAAACTCAAATAAAAGTGTGGTTGTTGCTGTCGGTTATTGAATGAAAGGCGAGTATCTGTTTAAAAAATATGATTTTGAGCTATACTGTTACAAATTATCAGTGCATTTTATTTCCAAAACAACAGTTCAAGAAATTTTGAGTTTATACTAGCGAGTTCATTTGGTCGCATGAAACCGTGCGACCAAAATCAAAAAAAATTTGATTTTAGTCATATGACCAAATCTGATCTGTCAAATCCCATACAAATCCCGTGCGACTAGTCGCATGCGACCGAGCAATGACACCAGCCTGAACTAGGCTATTTTTACTGCCGATGCAATGATCGTGATACAGTAAATTTTTCTTCAGTGCTGTTGGTTGTATCGTATTATGCTCGTTTTTCCTCTTCGATGATTATTGATTATGATAGAAAATCTCACTCCTTCAACTTTTCATATCTTTCTCTAAACTTATCCTATACGGTATATGCATTGTACTTTATTACATATTTATGAAATGTAAAACGTCAACCAGAAACTAATCGTCGCGCTATTGCGAGTAATCGTGTACACTTCGATGGTAAATTGTTACGATAATGGTTTCAAAACCACAGCATTTGAATCAGCCTGTCACATGCTCCTCGGTGTAAATCTGCCGTAGGCCATCAATTATTAACAAAAAGAAACAATACCCGATCAAAACGTGCATAGCAAATTGTGTACTTCAAAAATAAACGAGGAATATCTCTTTAACTTGTAAAGGGAATAAAAAGGTTCTGAAAAGGTTTTTGAACAATTACAGCACCTATTCCTAAACTCGTCCAAATACCTATGGTACAAAAGGAAGCACCACGAAATGGGAGGAGCAACGCACACATGTTCATTTTTGTGTATACAGCATCATTGCATCTCTTGCTGATTCATAATGCTCCGTGTATGCTCCGTACTCCTCGGAATGTGACACGCTCCATCTACTCGTACGCTCGAGGGCTCGCGGGCTCACCGGGCTCACCGGGCTCACCGGGCTCGCGGGCTCACCGGGCTCACTGGGTTCGCGGGCTCACGGGCTCACCGGGCTCTTTTCGCTCACTGCTGAGCTGGGTAACTTTTGGTGAGGAGCGCGCAGAACGATGAGGGGAGCTCTTTCGCTCGCGACCCAACAGTAATCTCCGCATATACGGATCTTTCCGTTTGCTTTCCTCACGATCACAACAGGTGCTGCCCAATCAGCATAGTTAACAGGAATAATTACTCCGTTTGCTTCAAGCCTGTCTAGCTCCTTCTCTACAATCTCTCTCATTGCATAGGCTACAGGTCTTTTAGGGCGAAACACAGGGCGTGTTGCTGACGGGAACAAACCGGATACAATATCCGCCGTTGGTGGATCGTCCAAGCGAAGGTTTGGCCGATCCGGACCTATCGCGCTAGATCCTTTGGCGTAATAATCTTGCTTGGGTCGGACGTTAGGCTTTTTCCTGGATTGACCAGGATCAGTTCCTACCGGTGGACGCTAGCTCGATTAGAACGCCTATTCGGGATGATGGAATATCAAAGCGGACTGTTTGACAAGTAGCCTTTTCCTCCGGATATACCAGAGCAAGTATCTAAATGTGAACTTTTCAGCCTTGAATTCCACAAACCTGAACGGATTCTCCCGAAGACTTGATGAATACCTTGTCGTTTGAGGTTTAAAAAGCAAGTGTTTTATTCGTAACAATTTTGTTTCTTATATACTAGAAATGTATAAATGTGTAGAACGTGTCCGTACACGTGATGTAAATGTATTGGTGAACGCGTGGGCTATTTTTTAAGCGTCCTGTTTTAAGTGTCCTGTTCGTGGGCGGGATTTGCGCTTCTTTTTATCCTGCGCGTCCTAACGATCCTATCGTGTACATGTGCGCGCCTAGGTAAAAACCGTTGAGCATTTATTGCTTCTTGTCCTAAATTAACATACGCATGATCGTATAGTTTTGCTATGATTCCTTTTTTTAAACGCGCATGATTCTGTGTTTATCTAGGATTTCCTGTTAAAGGTTCGAGACGCAGTTTTATTACACCCAATCTTATGTACGCGGCGCGCAGGCGTAAGTTGTTTACGCTTATCGCTGTCATCCTTCTCGCACGAAGGATGCTATTTTATTGCACTAACTTACGCGCTGTGGGAGAACCTAAATCAGATCGGACGATCCCGATGATCGTTTATTTAGGCTAGC
>KZ062548.1:103111-126958 GCA_002091835.1 Anopheles maculatus | reverse complement strand
GAGTCCCCTTGAGCAAGGGCACAGTATGGTGCAGGGACCTCCTTAGGCTTAGGTTAGAGCACTAGCAGCGTTGCACGTTTATTGGCCACATGCGGTGAATCGGATCGGTTGGGTTTTCCACTACACAACCGGATCTTGCTCCGGTTTGCTTTTTTGGAGGGCAAATACTTTCAAACTTCTTTTCAAAATCCTAAGCAGCAATGGTGCCCGGGTTTTTTTTGCTTCCATCCGGTCCGGTTTTACCTGTTTCATCTCCACATCGTTATCCCGATGATCTGGGATGCACTTTCTACACTGCACCGCACACACACACACACACACACGCACACGCTGCACTCGTGTACTTTGGTTGATAGAAACCCCGCATGAAAGACGGCAGGATCAGTACGGGAGACACGCGCAACAACTGGTAGAAATGGGACCCCCTTTGGGGTCTGGGATTGGAACCTGCTGCAAATACCCACCGACACACACACACACGCGCGCGTATACACACTCACCAAAATCACCCAACTGGTAGAAATGGGACCCCCTTTGGGGTCTGGGATTGGAACCTGCTGCAAATACCCACCGACACACACACACACGCGCGCGTATACACACTCACCAAAATCACCCACCTGACCGGATCCGTGGATCTAGGTGCATCGATCGTAGCCGATCGTGAAGACGTCCACCTCTATGTTGGGATCCAGTCGGACGAATTGTTGGCCACGAACGGCAGGTTCCACTGCAAGCTCGCCTGGAATGGAGTGGAGCGCCCAGAGTCTGCAGTCCCAAAACAGGCACACACACACACACACACACACACGCACAGTGGTATAAAAACTTTCTGTCGATCAGCAGCAGGTGGCGGCTCGCAGCAACATTGCAATACCGAGTGCACGTAGCCACGATATCGGTGGCAATAGTGGCGACTGTCAAAAGTGGTGACTTCTTTGGCTCGCGAGGTAAAATGGTAAAAGCTAGAGCAGTGAAATGGACGGACCCATAAAATGAAACGCGCGTGAAGCGAGTGCGGCGGCACGGTGAAGCGTTCGCCTCCGTCGTGTGCACACCGAAACAACAGACTAACAAAAAAAAAGAAAGCGTACCACCCCATGTACTCTGCTCGCGCTCCCTCTTTCCGCCACCCGATAGGTTTTGGCAGTGAAGATTTTGCGGCGGCAGCGCCCAGAGCGCCGGAAGCGAGACCGAGCCAGTGTTTGCTGGCTCGCTCCTGCACGTGACGTTGGCTTGTGTGTTGGGGTGGTGCTGCTTCTCCTTTGTTTTTTTTTTTCGTCGGGTAATCATAATTTGATAAAGAGAGGTTGCGTTCCGTTTTATTGGCCCGATCGGCACCACCGAAACCCAACACCGGAGCGCGGGGTTCATCGCTTCACTCGCCGTTGAAGTCTTTCGTGTACTGGCTGTCAGATTGAAGGCGTTTAATTAACCGTACAGAGACATAGAATGATTGTTTCCTGGAGCGGTTTTGGGGGAGGGGGAGAAATTGGAGGGTGGCTAAGAAAAAAAGGCTAATTAAAGCCGGATTTAGAAAGCATGAAGAACATCCATAACGCTCGGATCGGACATTCTGTGGCGCATTCGGTTCCTCAATCAAACGCACAATGCGTAACGAAAACATATGCATAGCCTGTTACTGCTTCAGATTATTATTATTTCTTAAGTAAGCACGCGAACGTGCTACCACGCACGGTGGTTCTAGAACAGGGTGGGGAGCATTTTCCATTCTAGGGTTCAGGGCCGGCTTGTACATGATGTATTCTACCACGCTTCAAAACAATAACAATATATCATGCTACCAGCAAGTGGAAGACCGAGCGAGAGAACAAACGACAGTGAGAGAGAGAGAGGAGTATACGAGCGTTGATTTGAAGAACACCCACCTGTTAAGAATTATACGTCTACTTTTGTTAACGGATGGCAAGTTTTTTGTTGTTGTTGTCCCTTATATTTCTTCAATTTCGTTCGACATGTCCGAATCATCCGAGTAGCTGTAATAAGCTTTCGCTTTCTTACGCTCCCGCCGCTTACTCTTAGCCTGACTCTTTCCACTCGCCGCTGCGTGCTGCGGTACACCGTCCTCCTCCACCATAGTTTCCTCCACCTCTTCCTTCGGTGCGGGTTCGTCCGTCGTTTTATTTTCCTGCGTCATCTCATCCGCCGGGCTGGTAGTTTTCTGCTTCTTCACCAGTTCCACCAAATATTTGTACCGGGCGACACACTCTTCCTTCGATTTGCCCGGCACACTGTTCGCTATCTTTTGCCACCGGTCGTAATTGGCCGATTTCGGGTACTTTTGTATGGCAACCTCGAGCGCTTGTTGTTGCTGCTGTGTCCAGTTGCTGGTGGCGGTTTCGTTCGGGCCGGTATCGCGTGTTTTCGTTTTTACCTTGGCGGTAGCGGTCGCACCGGGGCCAGCTGTTTGCGCCGGATCGGACGAATTGGTGCCTTCCGACTGGTGGGGTAGCCGATAGCCGCATTCTTTCATTTTTGCTGCCATGTAGGTTATTTCCTCTACACTTCGTTGCATTAGCTCCGCTATCACCTCCCACCGGTTGCTAGTACCGCCCGGATATTTCTTCACCAATCGTACCAGCTCCGTAAGGTCGTCTTCGGTCCAGAGACCACCCGATTGGGGCAGTGGGGTGTGTGCGCCTTTATCTGCATCACCGTCCGCGGCAGGTTTGGTGATGCGCTGACTGTACGCGGCCAGTTCTTCGTCTGTTTTCTCCGGTACAATCATTTTCTTCGATCGCTTTCGTAGGATACGATTTTCTTTATCTCTTGCCCGTTGCTCTTCTAGGGATGCTTGCAATTCGATTTCCTCTTTTTCTCTGGAATTGGGAAATTGTCCTTAATTAGCATAATTCTAACAGGCAGACAGAACGCTTTTGGTGCCTAGAGTTCTAGGTAAGGCGTACGAACCGTTGAAGTTCCTCTTCCTTTTGTTTTTTCTGCTGCGAGTAAAGCTCGAACATCATGCGAATGGCGGCCGGTGTACCGGTTACAGTATTCCAAACCCACACCGGAATCTGGCACGGTAACGTGTTCTTGATACTAGGCAATGGGATTTCATTGATCAGCTCCTCCAACTGTACGTTTGTCTGTTTTTTCTTGTTCAGCTTTTTAAGCTTACTGCCTACAATTTGTTCCTGGAGCGATGGATTAAGAAGAGAAACCAAATTAATTTACAGTGCACAGTTCGCACACCGTGCGCGCCTAATTTGCCAAACTTACCGCTGTATATTTTTTCTCAATATACGCCGCCCAGGCCACAAAGTACTGCATGACGGTGATGACAACAAAGAGAATGGTGGCACTCTCGACCATACCCATCTTCCGGACATGCCGGTAATAGTACAGGGCCGACTTCCAGTTCGGCATACCCTCCTTCAGCACTTTGTCGTACTTTTCGCGCTTTCCCGGGTCCTTTAGAATTTCGTACACCGAGACAAGATTGCGAAACCGAATGTTGGCGTCCTCGGCATCGTTTTTGTCCGGATGTAGTACCACCGACAGGGTCCGGAACGCTCGCTTAATTTCGGTCAGCGTTGCCGTTTGGTTGATGTTCATCAGGGTGTAGAAATTTTCATTCACCTCCTCGACCAGATCGAACAGTTCCATGTCTTCCGAGCCCCAGCCGTGGGCACTGGTTGGCGAAATCGTTTGCAGCACCATCACCATCGCCAGTAGCAATGCAGCCGTACCGGCCCGATGATACTTTGGCTGCATGATGGCGCGTATCCTCCGTCACTGTCCGCTCGAATCACTGAAGCAGCTGCATCAAGGTCTATTGAATATACAGGTCTCGTAATAGAAGGGTTTTGGCAGCTCTTGGAATAGCAATGAAAAATAAAATGACAGATGGGAGTCCGAAGCGTATACACGATGCTATGTACTTGTATGCGTTTGTTGATCGTTTTGAAAAGTTGGTGGTTGGTGAAATTTTGGCATACATTTATGGTAAATCTTCGTTTAATATCAAACCATTCAATCAGTGGTTTAAACGATACACAAAGGCGCGCTGAAAACTGACCGACAACAGAATTGAGAGCGAGCAAACTTTCCGCGTCTATTGCAAAAACAACACACCAATACATAGCCAAGGACGTCTACCTGTCAAAATAAAATTCAAGATGCCGATGTCAACAAAGGCTATTACGAGACCTGTATATTCAATAGACCTTGAGCTGCATCTAATTTTGGGTAAAATGCGCAGACGACGGTGCTTGACTTCACGGACCACCCTACAAAACATACAGTTTCGGCGAATTTACCCGAAACTGTTTATACGTCATCTTTGCTTACGAATACATACGCACGCAGTGTCATCTGTGCTTGGCTTTGACAGGTAGCACCAATCATGCAGTAACAATTGGCAACAATGCGTTTCCTTCATAACAGCTGTCAAGTGAAATATGCTCTGATTTTCCACTAATGAAACGCGAAAGAGAAATTTTGCACTTGAATTGGCATGTTGCGATCGAGACTGCTATACTGTTTTGCATCAAACCTTAGCAAAACATAATACCATAGTTCATGGAATGTTGTTACAGACTATGTATTTGTACATCTGTGCAATGGATATTCGAGGAACAATTTACTAAACTAAACAACGAAATCTTACACGGTAGAGAACCAAGTAGCCTTCGTGCTTTCGGGAATCAATATTTCTTTCCGTAGAACAAATCATAACATAGATAACTATTATGATCAGCAACCTGATGTATTCACATGTTTTATTTCGTTCACTAGCAGCAATAAAGGTGATCTTTCCGCGTCTAACATGCCGACCATTCCTCCCGTTTACTCAGTGATAACCTCTGTAATGAGCATAACAGTAACAAGATCATATTAATCAGTGGAAAGCAATTACACACAATCATAAGCATGCTAGACCAAACGCATTCATATTTGGTTAGTTCAAAGAAAACAAAACGAAAAGCCGACGGGATTATTAAAGAAGGGTACAGTAGGAAGTTTCTAGTTTGAATAAAATATCGCACACTGATTTGTTAAGTGTTTGTTGTGCTGCAATCGAAAACATAATAAACTTAACACTCGGAAACTTACTACTGCTCAACAAAGAGAAAAGAGATTTTAACCTATCACTTTTCGTCTGTAAAAACAATAAAGTATATTAGTTAGATGAATATAACCTATACGAGCAGTGGTTGGAATGCCAAAACGATATCTTAGGCTGGTGTCATTGCTCGTCGGATGGTCGTATACGACCGTCCGACCAAGAACAAATTTGATTGATTTGGTCGTACGACTTTATCTGTCATCCGACTTTATCTGTCAAATTCCATACAAAATTTGAAAACGTCGTACGACAAAATCGTATACGACCGAGCAATGACACCAGCCTTAATAATATAAAATGCGTAACTTTTTTTTTAAACTTAAAAACCCGGTTTATGAAAGTTCTAATTGATATAAAGTAAACCTTTCCGCTGTGTGCATCATCAAATCGGTATCAATACAAATCAATCAATTTCTTACACCATAGACGACTGGGAAACAGCTGTTCCCATAGACAGAGAAGTCGTGTTCGAGCTAAACTGTATTGGAGTGATGGCTTTGATGCATCCGCCGGCCGAAAGACCGGGATAATGAATTGACAGACTAAGACCGCAAAGCTTTTGTAGTGTCTAATAGGAAAGTATATCTTACTGCTTCATTTCAGTATTCCACATTGAAGGAACATCTGATCAAGCATTGGAATGTACGTTGAACCATAAGCCGCACCGCTTCTGTAGGCGATTCTTTCCGCCGAGCGGTCAAACTATTACTATTAATAGAAAATTCGTTTTGCAAACCGAATGATGCAATCTTTATCGAATAAACCAATAAATTAGCTGGAAGTTTTCAACTCTCCCTAAAAAAAACAAGCGTTGTCCTATACGCGACAATGGTTTTCCCATACCGACTCCATTCGGTAACGCCGCAGGCAATACTTACTCTCTGGTTTGCCGCCCTGCCATTTGGTGAACTTGATGTGCGAATCATCACGCCGAGCGGCCTGAGCCCGCAGCTCCGGCTTCAACGCCTTTCGCAGCAGACGGGCGGCAATGTTTGAATAGTTGATGTAGCTAAAAAGAAAGAAAAAAGCGCACGCAATCGGTACAGATCCAAGAGTCAGTAGGTTATATAACGCGGCACAAACACAGTTCGCCCCGTGCTGCTACCCTTCGGAAAAACTCACTTCAATCCAGCTGCTCTCCATGCGGCCATTTTGCTGCACTGTTTGTGATGGACTCGGAGTCTGCGAATGAGAGATGGTCACAAGATTAGCAATACTGTGCACACAAAGTCCGATTGGAATCGGTGGTAAAAACAAGAGCCTACCGCTGTTATCAGAATGTTGCGGAAAGTGTAGTGGTTCTGCGCAAGGTGGTGCTAACGGGACCAGATCAGGAAATGTCTAAAATTTTGACACTTGCGAATTGACATTAGCACTCGAATTGTACACACCTTGGCCTCGAAATAGGGTGACCAGCATTCAGCTGTCAGTGTTTGTACGAAAACAAAGATTATTTCTATCTTCTTCATCTTTTCTAAACATAATGTACTGAGAAGATGGGAAAAACGGTTTTCAAATAAAATAAAAACTAAAATCTATCTAGTTTAGCGTATCCACCCGCAAACAAATGCGTCTTTCCGTGTAACCAGCGTGTAACTTCCGCGAATCAAAACAATCCATATTTGACAGCTACCCCAAAAATGCTCCGAAAAAGGGGTTGTTTGTTGGCATCTTTTTCTCAAACCGAGCGTTTTTGACGTCTGCCTTGAAGAACATCGTCGTTGTCGTCGTCGTTGTCGTGGTTGTGTCCCGAGAAACCCCCACGAATTTGTCATCATCATAACACTTTCGGATGTAATTTTGTACGTTGTTTTTGCCTGTTATCTTGCGGTGGATCACAGATCAGCCAAATAATCGCACGGAATGACAAATGCTGGGAATCGGACTCGCACCAACCACACGCGACATTCGTACCGCCAGGGAAACCCGTCCCGTCCGAGCAGAGTGGTAGCGACGTGTTAGTTTTGTAATTATATTTTGTTTCTGTGCGTACGAGTACGAGCTGCCCGCAGCAGACCCACGTAAAACGGAAACCCCACGGAACAACGGCGGCGGCGGTGTGTACGTAAGGGGAAAGAGCGTAATGTGATAAAAAGCGGGACAGTACTCTGGGCTCAAATTACCTATCGCCCGATTAGTGTGGATGGATATAGACAACATGATCAGAAGTGAACAGTACTGTTTGTCTTTTGTTCTAATCCACCCCATCCTTATTGTTTTGTGTCGTGTTGCAGGCTCGGTGATTGCTAGCACATCCTGTGGGATCGGGATTCCGCAACAGCAACCAAACATCACTGCATCATCACCTTCATCAACAAAACAGTCCGGCGGCTGTGGTTCCGCGTGAATCGGGAAGCATTTCGTAGCTAAAGGTGAGTTGTCCATTACAGAGGTACCTCATCACACAGAGTAGCTGTGTGTTTTATTTTGGAGGGGGATGTACATCACATTTCGAAACACCACGATACGCTTGGCTAGGTTTGCTAATGTGTTACGAATTATCGCTTGAAATAGAGCTCATTGTGCTAGCTTTCTGTATTTTTGTTATTATTTCAATTGAACTCATAAAGATGCTATTCGTATTTAGTCATTCGCTTGTAGAGTCCGGTTTTCTGTTTTGTCGAAGAAAAGTTTGACCCGCACGTGTACCATAACAATTGCCAAGGTCCGAGCGAACGAACCTACCTGCGAAACGATTGCACTGTAGAAGGGATGAACCGGTTTCTGGTTGGGTACGGGACCGCATCACGAAACCATCGTCGGCAGGGTCAAGCAGCATTCAGCATTGGATGAGGAGAGTCGAGAACGATTGCATCAACATTTCAAGGGCTGCCTGTATGTTCTTCCTAACCATCTTCTGTTGCTTTGGTTTATGTTTGCTCGCGGAATGATGATGCTATTGCGAGTCGCGGTCAACGTCAATGACCTTTTTTTTTCTTCACGGTGAAGGCACACGAGATGTTCTGCGAGACGGAAATTCCTCATGCGACCTTGCGAAGCGATGAGAATCCGCTCTCTTTCGCTTGCGTTCGTTATTAAGCTCTGGGGTTTTTTTTGTTGTTGCTATAAACGTCCAAACAAACGCACATCCTCTGGATATTGGTTTAGAATTACGTTTCGTTGTTTGACGTTTGTACAATTGTTAGCTGATAATTTTATCGTCACCGATTAGTTGTATCTCGAACGAGCCAATAAATTCGTTTCCATTGAATTTTGTTTTCCAGTCAATATACTTCCTTGATGTGTTTTGGAACGCCCACAGAACCGTTACTTCCAGTGCCAAAGCAAGCAGAATTCGGTTTACCACATTCAACACCAACGCTAGCATTAGTAGCAGCAGCAGCAGCAGCAGCCGCGTATGATGCCCTGTCCGGGATTGAAGGTTTCGCACGTGATATTTGTGATCGTCATTTTGATAACAATCGTGTTTTACTCGTCGCTCAATGGCCGGCACTTTATACTGGAGCCGCGCCGGTACGCAAACCACCGCAAGAACGATCCTAGCCCACTAGTGAACCGGACGCTCCCGGCAACGGTCGCTGACAAAGCGTTGGTCGCTGGTGGGCCGGTACCACCGGCCGCCCTCGAACGTCAAAAGTGCAATGTGTTCCAGATAGTGGTGCAGGGCTGCGGCTTCAACATGCTTACCAAAACGCTCGAGCGCGTGCAGCAGCAGGAAAAGAACCAAACGCAGCTGCTTGCGGAACAGATGCAGAAGGAGCAACAGCAACAACAGCAGCTGCAGCAAGAGCAGTCCGAGCAAGAAACGGCACCCGAGCAGGTGAACAACATCCAGCGAATACCAAACCCATCCGTGGTTAAGCTTTCGGCCGCACCGGTCGGATCGTCCTCCTCTTCCTCGTCCTCGTTACCGCCCGCACCGCCAGCCCCAACCGCACCGGAAGCCGAGGGTGAAAAGGTGATAAAAACGCGCGACCTGTACCACTCCGGCCATCTGCCGGATGGGGCGTGCGTGGCGAATCTCTGCCCCCGAAACGGTAGCGACGTAACGCTGCTAATACTGGTCACGTCCGCACCGACCCACCGGGAACAGCGGCTTGCCATCCGGCAGTCCTGGGGCCACTACGGCAGCCGGCGGGACATTTCGATCGGGTTCATCGTGGGCCAGACGGATGAGGCACGCATCGAGGATCAGCTCGCGGCCGAAAGCTACATGTACAGTGATCTGATACGGGGCAACTTTATTGACAGCTATCGCAACCTAACGCTCAAAACGATTTCGCTGCTCGAGTGGATGAAGCTCCACTGTCCGAATGCGTCGTTTCTGCTGAAAACGGACGACGACATGTTTATCAACGTGCCGAAATTGTTGCAGTTCATGGAGGCGCACAGTAACCAGCGGCGCACGATATTTGGCCGGCTGGCGAAAAAGTGGAAACCGATACGGAACAAAAAGTCCAAATATTACGTCAGCCCGGAACAGTACTATCCACCGGTGTTTCCACCATTCACTACGGGTAAGAACGGGTTTTCCCCCCATCGCCCTCTTTTTTCTTCCATTTTATTGACGCACTTGCTGATGAAATGCTACTTTTTCCCGTATATTACCAGGACCGGCGTATCTGCTGACGGCCGACATTATCGGTGAAATGTTTGAAAAATCACTCAGCCAAACGTACCTCAAGCTGGAGGACGTCTACACGACCGGTATCGTTGCACAGCTGCTAAACATACACCGGATCAACGTAAAGGAGTTTCTTAATCGCCGGATAGCGTTCAACCAGTGCAACATCAAGAAGGCGATCAGCATCCACATGGTCAAGAACAACGAGCAGCTTGATCTGTGGAAGAAGCAGGTGGACACCAGTGTTTCTTGCACGTAGAAGTATTGTTTTAACTATTATTATAATTCTCACCTGCTGCGTTTTTCTTTTACATTGTGCTCGACAAACTACCCCCGTTTTTCTTCTATTAGTTGTCCCTATCCTTCTAGCTCCTACAACAAACCCAAGGCATAAAAGACATCTTTCGCACACGCACATACACACGCGCACACACTCATGGTTCCATATGCAAAGGAACGCAAAAAAGGAAAAGGAAGAAGCAATCAAGAAGCGAACAAAAAAGAAGAAGGAAAACCAAAAGGATAATAATAAATTAAAATCTCTTGTAAATGTTATTTCTTAAAAATCCTTTTGAAAAAAGATCCTTTTGTTTTTGTTTTTGCTATAGCGAATTTGCTTGATGAGCAAACAAAACAACAACAAAGAGGAAAATACGAACGAAACAAACAAACGAAACAAACCAATAAAAAGCGTACGAGCATGCCTTTTTTTTAAAAAGAACAGAAAAAGAAAAAAAAACCCCAACAAAATAGAGATTGATACATTCCGTCGCTTTTAAAGTGTGTGTGTGTTTGTTAGAGCGAAGCGTGTATGTACACCACACCTTGCAATGCATTGATGTGCGTAACTGTATAGAACTACCGTGTATGCGTCCTTTCTGGGGTAGATCAAGTAAGTTTAGTGTGCGTGTGCGTGTGTGTGTGCGTGTTCTAGTTAAGTAAGCATCGTGTGGTTAGTATTCGGGACGGCATTGTCGCTCTTTGCGGCTGAGAGGTTGGATTTTAACCTGTTCTCCGAACACTTTTTCCACTATTTTCCTTTCGGCGGAGCGGGAAACACTACATCCACACGAAGACGAACAAGCGTACACAAACGTAAAACAAACAATATATTTATATACATGAATGTAAAACCCATATTTCTAAAAGAAAGCATGTATCACTCCACTACCACATCACAACTAGCTAGAACGGCGCGTTTGGGAAGCGGCTTTGAGCGAGTCGGGAGGAGATTGTATAAAAGTGACACTATTTTATATAGCAATTTCTCAGTACGTTTTTTTAAGGGGCTGTAAATATAAGTTTGCAAAACGGCAGAGAACGGCAGATGTTCTTCGTCGCCCGCGGCAAACAGCGAAACTGGGCAGAGCCAGACAGGGCAAGTAAGCGAACAACGTGTAAACGAACGTTTCATTTCGCTGTGATTGTATTGTTTTTTTTTTCTTCGTTTAAACATTCGTTTGTTCTCGATATTTACGTTTATTTATCAGCGATTCCGGTTTTGGTGCCGGGAATAGAATTAAACAACTGATTTGTGGGCGATGAATAAAACCATTCTCTCATCGTTTACCCTTATTACGGTCGGTCTGGTATATGTGTGTCGGGAGAAAGGAGCTATCGATTCACTTCGTGTGCGAGATGACGTGGAATGGTGGACGCGATTCCGAAACAATGAGGCTAATTTCTACCACCCATCGGTACTAATGTGCGTTAAGAAATATCACAAAATCAACGCTGAAGAGTTCTCGCTTTCAGATACATACCCAAGACATCGTGGTGTCACAGTTCCTAACGGTTTAATGTTAAATATCACCACAAACTCGTTAGGTTGTTGCGCCCTAATAATACATGAATGCACACACCGTAATGCCTTAAAAATATGCCACTGCATCTCACACCTACCCACAACAATGCTTCCACCTCCAAACATGCACATCCACACGGGCGCGAAATTGGTTCTCAATTATGGATGCGCAGGTGTCCGGTGTTCTGGTGACCTTTCTGGCCGGTATCCGATACGAAACAAAACTGGACGCCTTGCGCCACTGACAGCACAGTCGTGTGAAAGTGGACCATCCTGTGGAACCATGCGGTTCGATCGCTACGTTTGGGTGTTGCTGCTAGCGCTGTTCCTGCTGGTGTTACAATCCGACCTGTGTGCGGGCGATGACTTCCCGTCGTTGCTATCCACAAACGCATCCATGGGTAACTTCCGCATAATATCAATGTTTCACCAATCAAATTTGTTGTACTTGGCGACACACGGCTTCCAAGGGAATCGTCGCTGTTTCCTCACTCAACCACAATATGCAACAACTCGTTTGCAACACTTTGGCGAGTTGCAGTGATAGCAGTGTGTGAAGCGGTGCAAAAGTACAACAAACTGTGCAAACTCTTGAAAGAAAAATGTTCTGTTTGTCATCCTCCGGGAACAGCAATCATTCTTGATCGCGAATACCTGGGACCCGAGTACGAGAAAACGCTGGAAGAAACGAAAAACATCGTAGAAAAGTTGATACGAGAGCATCTGAAAAATGGTGGACTGATCGTGAAGTACTACTCCTGGACTAGCATCAACTTAAAGCGAGGTAAGAGCTCACATTTCGAGAACTGAAACGAAACCATTTCTTCTAACACTACTCTCTCTCTCTCTCTCTCTTATCTGCTGTAGATTTCTCCGCTGTATTGTCGGTATCGAACTGCAAAAACACATGGGACATTTACCAAGAGGCCGTGCGCGAGCGACTAGTAATGTTGAGCATCACCGATCCCGACTGTCCACGGCTACCATCCAGCAATGCTATCATGGTTTGTGAGCGAAAACTACAGAACATTGAAACGGAAAGAATGGTTGTGACTACTCTCGTCTAACTCTATACCATAGATTCCTCGCAGCGATGGATCCGGTAATGCGTTTGACGAGGTCTCGCAGATCATACTCGACATGAAGAGTTCACGGGCGATCGGTTGGCATACGGCCACACTACTATACGATCAGGCTTACGGTATCGTTTGAAGGTGTAACGCACTACGCCGCACCATACTACACCACTCTCTCGCTCTTTTCAGATAACGAAATCAGCCGCTGCATACTGTCGCTGTTGGAGGATCGCGAAGGCATAAAGCCACTCACACTGACCGAATTTAAAATTAATGCTCCAACGCACAGCTGGGAAAAGCGGAAGGAGATCCGCAAAACGCTTCTAGGCATTCCGACCGCATACACAGGTTTACTGTCCCTTTGAAAGCTAACATTCCAACACAATTAACTTATCTCTGTATCGGAAATGGCTACTTGGCAGGAAGAAATTTCATCGCCATTGTCAACATGGCCACGCTGACGCTACTGATGGAAATTTCTAAGGTATGTATGTGGGCCCGTTGGTAGATGCGACAGCGGCGCCGGTCTTCACACGGCAGGACCGAGGTTCAAGTCTCATCTGGGCCGTTCCCCCATAGTGAGGACTGACTATCCAACTATGCGGTAACAATAAGTCTAGTAAGCCAGAAATGGCAGGCATGACCTTAGAGGTCGTTAGGCCAAGAAAGAAGAAGAAGTATGTGCGCTCTAATCTACAAACAGGGAAGAGAATCTTTACTTTACTCTCACTTGAACGCTTTCCTTCATTCTTCACAGGATCTGAAGCTGGTTAACCCATTCTCGCAGTGGCTGTACCTGATACCGAACACGGAAAAGACAAACAGCGACTTTATTGCGCTCTCCACCATCATCAACGAAGGAGATAACGTGGCGTTCGTGTACAACCATGGTGCCAAAGGACACAACTGCACCGTAAGTTGGTCATGCTTACCCAGCGTAGAGCTTAGCGACATCCTCATCTTTACACCCTGCATTCGTTCCAGGTCAGTGTGCTATGCTACATGGAGTCCTATCTGCTTCACTTCGTACGAAGTCTCTCAAAGTTGATTCGTGAGGAGCAGGTAGTATTCGGCCAGATCTCGGACGAAGAATGGGAAATTATTCGACCGAGCAAGCAAGAACGGAAGACAAAGTTTTTAAAAATGATAAAGGTAGGAGAGCGTGGACACATTCCTCTTGAGTGTGAGGTTCGTGTAGGCTAACGAGGTGTGCTGTTATTGTAGACTGCTATCACATCCAAGGATGAGTGTAACAAATGCTCCCAATGGAAGGTACAATCTGCAGAAACGTGGGGTTACATCTATAGGACAGACTTTATACCAGGTAACAAGAGATCTAGTTGCGGGGGAAGCTGTTGAAGACAAGAATCCCATGTACTTTAGGTTTTAAAATTTACCAGATAGCAATGATCTGCTGGAGCGGCGAAAGTACACGATGCTTGACATCGGCTACTGGTCACCACAGGACGGATTTATGTTAAGCGACGCGTTGTTCCCCCACTCGCAGTACGGGTTTCGTGGTGTGCAACTCATCTTCTACAGCTACCATGTAAGTTGTGGTGATGTTTGGCCTTCAAGATGGTGGTATCAGCCATGACACTTTTCTCTACGCGCAGAACCCACCGTGGCAGTTTGTGTCGTACAATGAATCGGGTGCGCCGGTGATCTCGAGCGGTGTTGTATACGACATACTGACGGAGCTTTCGCGGAAGCTCAACTTCACCTACACTATGGTCATCTCACAACCGGCCGAAATTAATGGTTCGCTCATAGAAGGCAACACATCGGTAAGTTGAAGTCATCGCACTGAAACACACATGTTCATGGTCAATTCTTGCTTGCACGCTAGTCCGTCTATGATTTGAAAACAATCTCGTCCGATATTCCGCAAGATATCTTCAGCACGCTCGTTAACAACAAGGTAATGCGTAAAGTGTCCTTAAAGAAATAGCAAACTCTTTAACCCCACACTACTGATGTGATATGCTACAGATACTACTAGCTGCGATTGGTGCCACCGTAAACGAGAAGCAAAAAAAGTTTGTCAGTTTCACTGATCCCATCAGCATCCAGACGTACAGCTTCATAATCTCACGTCCACGGTAATGTTGTTTGGTGTGAACACCTGCACTCTAACTACTCTAAATGTCGTTATAATTTTCCTGTTGTTTTTTCCTTCCGCGGATCTATAGCGAGCTGAGCCGAGTGTTACTATTTCTGTCACCCTTCGGTCCTGACGTAAGAATTTCGACTTCAGTGAAGAAACGAGAATTGGATCTGATTGGATTTTTGATTTCAATTTCAGACTTGGTTATGTCTAGCTACTGCTGTTGCCTTAATGGGTCCTATACTGTGTGTCATCAACAAACTCAGTCCATACTACGAGGTGCACAACAAACCGACGAACATCGGACTCGGCAAGGTGAACAATTGTTTCTGGTACATCTACGGAGCATTGTTGCAGCAAGGTTTGTGCTGAAGTATTTATGTTGTAGTCTGCAGGAAGCCATCATGTCACCTCTTATCTATTGCAGGTGGTTTGTACCTGCCATACGCAGATAGTGGACGAATCATCATTGGAACCTGGTGGCTTGGTATGTTTTGTATGCATTTCCTTGATTATTCTCCCCCCCACTAGTAACGCATTGATTCTTACAGTTGTGCTTGTAATCGTCACTACCTATTGCGGTAATTTGGTCGCATTTTTAACGTTCCCAAAAATTGACATCCCCGTCAATCGAGTGATGCAGCTGTTGCGCAACGAGCGTGGCATGACCTGGAGCATTCGGCGCGGTACATTCCTGGAGGAGATACTAATGGTAATGAAGCTCTCGCCGTTTAGTCATTGCGAATCTGAATCCCTTCACATCCTTCACCCATCCAACGATAGGACTCGACCGAACCAAAGTATGTGCAGCTGTACAAGGGCAGTCAGATAATAACCGAACTAGGCGATGACCTTGTGGAACGCATCGAAGCCGGCACACACGTCCACATCGACTGGCGGAACAATTTGCGCTATCTGATGAAGCGTCAGTACCTGCGTACTGACCGGTGTGACTTTGCGCTCAGCACGGACGAATTTCTGGACGAACAGATTGCGCTGGTGATGCCGAAGGACAGCCCGTACCTGGAGTTGGTGAATGAGGAGATTAAGCGCATGCATCAGTTTGGGTTCATCCAGCGCTGGGTTGCGCAATACCTGCCGGCGAAGGATAAGTGTAGCGGAACGGGTCGCGTCATGGATGTACAGAACCACACGGTAAACAGTTCGGATATGGCCGGATCGTACTGGATCCTGCTGTTGGGCTTCGTTAGCGGATTGTTTGTGTTTGTGTGCGAGTTCGCCTTTAGCCGATACCGACAGTATCGCGCATCAAAGGTGGCTACCGTTGCGTACAGCAATTGAACGGGCGTTTGACACATACGTTTCATGATTTTTACGTTGTATGATGCATAGTGTTGTATTCTTCAAGCAATAAAGCAGACAGTACAGTACTCGGATACGGCTTCTACGTAATGGCAATAGGAAGGTAGCCTATATAAACACTCTCGCTCTCTATGTATCGACGAGCAGCAGTCATCCGCACGTGTATATATATATGTGTATATTACGGGTCGCTAGTCTGTCTTCTGCATTGGGCTGCATCGGGTAATTTGTTGTTGTTGTGTGATGAATTTTATTTTTGATTTTGTTTTTACAGTCTATGGCAAAAACCTTAACCTGCAACCGCACCACCGGAACGATACGATAGACATCCCGGATGCTCAACCCTGGATAGATGCCACCGCAACATTTAATAAGCGCTCAATATTACAAACAAACGATAATTACAAGTGAGTATTTCCTAGCTCCGTTGCCTTATCCAACGCATCACCATTGACGAACGGTCCCCTAATCCAGCATGCTTTTCCGTTGTTCCCTTCAGTTTTCTACATTTGCTGGTGTACATATACACATGCGAAACCATTATATCTCTGCTATATACAAAACAAAACAAAAATCGAAGCCCCTTTATGCAGCTGTAACTAGTACGGAAGACGACTTTCGACGCATCCTAAACTCCCTCCCTTCCCCCCTTCCCCCTCTCCCCTCTCCATCGTTTTCCACAAATTTTCTGCCACCCCCTTCTCGTTAACTGTTTAAGCATTTCTCCGCACTCTCGTTGGATTTGCATCCCTCATCTATCTCTAAAACATGCCTCAAAGCAACAGGAATGTTGGAGAGCCTCAGACTCCCCGTAATAGTGCGCCATATGAGTGCGCTGCACAGTGAAACGAACGGCCACGTTGAGGAGAATGAATTCGACTCCGACACCATCGCAAGGCAAACGGCTCTACCGATGGTTGTAGAGCGGTTGGCCGAGATAGCGTGGTTTCTGCTCGCCGGCGCCCCGTACATTCTGCCGCTTGCGCACCTTCAGCCGATGGTGGTAGGGCAGAAACTCACTGTCCGGGTTTAGCACCGGCAGCGGATGCTTGTAGTTGACGAGAATATCACTCTCGAGATATCGATTCCGCACGGGACCTCCCTGCTCGACTCCCTGCTGCTGCTGTCCGGTGTTGCTACGGTACAGGTAAGGTATGTCGCCGAGCTGTTGCCTTTGACGATCCGGTCGCAGCCGGGTAGCGCCCGGCAGTCGGTGGTCCAGGATGAGGTAGGATTTGGTGGTAGTGCCCGGAGCGCTCGGATCAAACTCGGGACGCCTGTTATAGCCGCTCGCACCATTGTTGAGGATGACGGGCGCAATGTACGAGAGGTCAGGATGCGCTGGTGGTGGTAGTGGTGGTGGCGGTTGCGAGTGATGTGACAGGGCGGACGGTTGGTAGTACTGAGGTTGATGATCGCCGTAACTGGTCGCATGCCGTCCATAATCCGTCGTCGTAACGTAGTACCCGGTTTGCAGGTTAGGCGATAAGACGCTGTTTGCTGCCGATCGGTAAACGTAGGTTGGAGCCGGTTCGTACTGTGGTTTGTAGGATGGCTGCTGATAGGAAGGTAACCCACCGCCGTGAATTGATTGCGGAGCAACAACTTCCTCCGGGAACAGTGTGCGGTACACGTTGCCGTCGAACGAGAGCGAAAGGTTGGTAAGCGACTGTCCTGCCTGGTGCGCTTTGGACGTGCGGCCACCCTTGCTAAGCTTGTTGGCCTTCTCGTAAATCTGCAGCGTCTGGCGAATGGTTTGAACTTCACGGTGGAACTGCTCGATAGGGCTGTAGCCGTACGTTCCGGACAGGTAGTCGGGTGGCGTTGCTGCCGGCACTGGGCGTGCCGGTTCGGGACGTGTTTTGCCCACCACCGGTAGATACGTTCGGGGCAGATGTGGCGTCACCGGGGACGATCCAACCTCATTCCATCCCACGGGACTCGCGGTCGAGGTGCGGATGTCAAAGTACTCGGCGTAGATAGGATGTGCGGGCGGTGCCGGTTGTCGTTGTGGCGTTGCGTCTTGCGGGATTTTGTGCAGCTTCGTCGACGGTGTGAGTAGTGGTGTTGTCGCGGCAACAGTGCTGGCCGTCGGTGGCGGCAAGGTAGGTTTCGGTCGGGGTCGTTTGGAGGCGGGCTTGGATTGTGGTTTCGGCGGTACACCGTACACTTCCAGCACCGGCACGAACGTTTTCAGCACAGCCTTCTGGATTTCGACGCGCGACGGCGCAATCTTCGGTGGTGTCACACTGTTCGCCGACGGTGGCGGCACTGGTGTTGTGGTCGTGTGGTGTGGTCGTACACTGACGTAGTGTTTCGGTGGTTTGGTCACCTGCGGACGTTCGGCCGCCTGTCCCGTCGCATTGGCGGTGCTGTTCGGTTTGAGAATGAAGAAATTCGGTGGCGGTGGCAATATAATGCCTGGCACTAGTGGTCCGGGCGGGACCGGGTTCGTGTAGTTGCCACGGTACTCGAACGTGTACGGTGGTGGATAGTACAGTGACGGATCATCCTCATCGCCCGGTGGGATCGGGAACGGACCAGTGCGGTTGCGCACATCGTCTAGCGAACCACCTATTCCAACGCCTAGCGGCGGCCCGAACGGTGGTCCCGGCGGCGGTAGCTTCAGGAACGGATTCGAGTACGTCCGATTGTCACTAACGGGCGGCGGGTTGACCGGGGGCGGATACTGGAGTCCGGTGTGGTGCTGGCCAGTAGCATTGTTCGCCGCTGGCCCGGCAAGTATATTTTGCCCACCGAAATCTTCCGGCCGAATGATCGGGAACGCTTTGTTGGTGAAGAGGAACGCCGACTCGTTAGTAAACGGATTAAATGCCGGCACCTGACGACCACGGATAAACTCAATTGGTCCGTTCTCGCGGAGCTGCACGGGAAAGGGTGGCGGAACGGCCGGATTGGCCGGGATCTGGACCTGCCGATCCGGGGCCCGGTAGTCGTCGATCGGCTGCCAGGCACTGGCACTATCGCCCGCCCCGGACCGATTACTGCCGAAGCTGATCGAACCACCCTTCAACACGAGCAGATGATCCTCGGCCAGCCAGATCTCGTCCGGCCGTAACCCACCGTAGTTGCGCTCATCGTCCAGCGGGACCTCCTCATTACGGCGATAGTTGAGTACGCCGAGCCGTTGCGGCCGTCGCTGGAACAATTCCCGATGAATAAGACCGTACTTGCCCTCCGCTACCTGATCCGCGAGCGTTTTAGCTGATTCACTCTTGCCACTGGAAGCGGCCGGTGTTGCCGATGGTGTCGGCTGTGATTCGGCGGCCTGGTCATTGGCCGGCCCTTCTCCCGCTCCAGCTGCGACGAGCGAAATCGAGTCAGCATCGGATTGCGATGGAAGGCTGTGGACCAAATCAACCGCAACCACATCGTAGTATTTGAGCTGCAGTGCCTGATCCAGTGGCTGATCTATAGCGTTTGTGCGGTCCTCAACCTGTTCCAGCCCACCGTCTAATCGCCGCATAGCCCGATGTTGTCTGTTGGCACTATTGTTGGGTAAAGGGAGTCATTAGAGTATGGTCAACTAAAAGGAATTCTCGAAAGAAACACTTACCGATCAACTCCACCTGCCAAAACTGAGCCATTGGCAGCGTGTAAGTGGATAATCAGACACAGTGAGCAGACCAGCAGAAGGAGAACTTGAGCCCGGCTACGAGACATCTGTGGGGAGCAACAAAAAAAAGGCAAAGTAAAATATCGTTATTTGATTGCTTCTGACTTGAAACTATTTCGTATGATGCTGATGATGACTTTATTTTGTTTGCTTTACTGTGTATTTACACATGTTCGCAAATGGTTTTGACGCTTTGAGACTTCTTAGACGAGTGATACTGGTTTTTTTTCAGGTGCCTCCTGTTTTCACATGACAAATATTTAGTTTAGAAGAAGTTGCTTCCCGAATTGCTTCTGTCTTTCCTGGACTGAGTGGCACAGAAGATGATCGATTTCTCTGTAAGTTCGTGTTTAAAGTGAGTCTTTCGTTATGCAGCTTTAACTGATTCAAATGTGGCTCAGCTTCCTGCAGAACAATAAAGAAAAAGAGTTGTGGAATTGCGCATGTTCTACAGCAGTGTGTGTATTGGACTTTCCCCGTGTGTATTGGATGACGCAGACTGATGGTGGGACGTATCTCTTGTGACGTATGATGTACGGTAGAGATGGATGAATCAACTGCCGATAGTGTATACTCATCGTAGGAGGACTATGATGCAAATAACGTCACTCTTTTGAATCCTTTTGAGCAGTGTTCAATCGTGAGTGAAGATCATGTATGTAACGAAATCATTATGGTGCCGAACAATCAACGCAAAACAAATCAAAATAGCAATCAAAAGCCAACCTGATTAGGGGAACGTGTAAGCACAGCCGCCGGCTAAACGGAGCTCATTTGTCTTGTCTTCTTGTTTTTTTTGCATAACCTCATCATTGCGCAGTCGTTAAAATGGCCCGGCTTCCTGTCCCCGGCTACGTCGGCTGGTTGAGGTGAAGATGAGCAACATTTGACGGATTGTGAGTGCCCTCCGCCCGGTTTACCTTCTTCTGCGCGGTGCGATGTTGGAACTGGTTTGCCAACACTGGGCTTTAGAGGGCTTTCCGGTCTGGCGATGCTGAGCGCTTTGTCATTTGTTTGTTTGTTTGTTGTTCAGGCCCGTTGCACACGCAAGAAGCAGAAACAGACGAAAGGAAAAGGACCAAAACGTGACAGATTAATCTTGCCGATGGAAGATTGGTGGATGGTTTGGAGCATCGCAGTGTCACCATAGTGTCCGTGCGTCGCATTATTTATGAAGACGGCCCGGGACCGGAGATGTTGCAATCTGACCCCTCATAACGGGTGACAGACATCTGTCTGGTGAAGGGGCTAACCCCGAACCCGGGCGCTGAATGGGCGGTTAGAAATTGGAATCAGATGTCCTACACGCGTTTCTCCACCTAATGGGCGATCATCAAAATTGCAACTCATACCAATGTCTTTCTTTTTTTTTTTGTTATGTAACGAAATCATTATGGTGCCGAACAATCAACGCAAAACAAATCAAAATAGCAATCAAAAGCCAACCTGATTAGGGGAACGTGTAAGCACAGCCGCCGGCTAAACGGAGCTCATTTGTCTTGTCTTCTTGTTTTTTTTGCATAACCTCATCATTGCGCAGTCGTTAAAATGGCCCGGCTTCCTGTCCCCGGCTACGTCGGCTGGTTGAGGTGAAGATGAGCAACATTTGACGGATAGTGAGTGCCCTCCGCCCGGTTTACCTTCTTCTGCGCGGTGCGATGTTGGAACTGGTTTGCCATCGCTGGGCTTTAGAGGGCTTTCCGGTCTGGCGATGCTGAGCGCTTTGTCATTTGTTTGTTTGTTTGTTGTTCAGGCCCGTTGCACACGCAAGAAGCAGAAACAGACATCGCAGTGTCACCATAGTGTCCGTGCGTCGCATTATTTATGAAGACGGCCCGGGACCGGAGATGTTGCAATCTGACCCCTCATAACGGGTGACAGACATCTGTCTGGTGAAGGGGCTAACCCCGAACCCGGGCGCTGAATGGGCGGTTAGAAATTGGAATCAGATGTCCTACACGCGTTTCTCCACCTAATGGGCGATCATCAAAATTGCAACTCATACCAATGTCTTTCTTTTTGTTGTTGTTGCTCATGTTTCGTTCCGCAAACTCGGCTACAGTAACCGGTTATCTGTCTGGCCGGCCATTATTTGTTACCCAGCTAGTAAGCTTTTAAGCAGCCTCCAGGCTTTCCAGATCGAAACATCAATCTATCGTTCAATCGCAAGCTCGTGCATCAGAAGCGCCCCTGCGCATGTTGCGAAATTCCTCACCTGCTAATGGACACTCAAGATCTATTCGCCATTCCAGTCAATTCTTGACTGGATATCATTAGACAGATGTAGGAGAAGCGCCTATATTTGGCATGTGTTTTGCGCACACCGCACAGCAAGCAGATGATAACACAGTATTGCACAATTGCAGTGCACCCTTTCGGTGTACGACCCTTGCATATATCGGGGCACCGATCCGATTGGGCCAGACATGGAGCTGATGGTAGATAAAATTCGGCTGTGGCTTCATCAGGTGCTCGTAACTCCATTTTTGAAGCCCTCTACCGAAAACTAAAACAACGTACACATACACACGGCCGATTGGGTTCGCTCGGATGTTATGCAAATGGTTGATGCGATCCTTACGTCAGCAGAGCGTTTGCATCATATAATCGAACCGGGCTGCCGATCACAGACGGCCCGATCTCCGGTTCGGGAACTCACCCAAGAGGCTCACGACCTACACCACACACACACACACGCACACACGCACACGCATATTCACGTGTTCCCCTTTCTTCCCCCCCGGCGCATATAAAATGGCGCGTCCGCCATGTTTCGGGCTCCCCGTTTACGGATGCCACACTGTGTGTTGGACGGGCGGTGCAGTTTATTTTTTCCCACCGGTCTCTCATATATGTTGGTTGGGGGAGAAAAAAAACAAAAACACATCACAAGGAAAATTGAACGAAATTTTTGTCTGAATTTGCGCGTATCACGCCTCACACGTCTAGCTGTGTTGTGGTGCCGCGCGCAAATGTAACAAAAAAAAACGTCGAGAAGGTGTTATGGATGTAAGTGGTAAGCTTCTCCCAGGCGCAATTTAGAGCAATAGCCAACGGCGTTACGGTGAAACGGAAAAAAATTAGCCACAGTAAGGTGCGGGAAAGGTGCACACATGCAGCACACGGGCCCGCTCCAACATCTCATCTGCTCATCGACGACATAACGGAGCGCGACTTTCGAGCTCGAGTCAATTTTCGGCGACGGGTGAAGCAGCAGCAGCAGCAGCAGCAGTTAGTTTAATTATGAATTAATTTAAGCTTCACCCAGCCAATTTCAGACGCGCTGTGAGTATAGTGAGTCGGAGCAGGAGGCTTACGTTCGAAATGCGCCACATTTTATTTAATGAAATGGCTCGTTTCGCTATGAAATTCCAATCATCGGGCAGCTATAGCATTAGCAGCGACGCTTGTGAAGTGGGGTGGAACTACGAGAATCACAAGTTTCGGAAATCTCCTCCGATATATAGATAGTGATGTGCCGATCGTTCATTAGCGCTACAAAACTGTCAAATGCAAGCGAGTGTGAAATGTATCTGTTCCAGCGTTCAGCTGCATGCCAAGCGATATGTCGCTTGCATCAGACGCGTTTGCCGCGGACAACGACAACATTACGACAAGATTACCTAGCTGTTGGTCACAGCCAGCACAGCCGACTGCACCGGGCCAAATGTATTCCAGATGCTGCGAGCCGTGTAACAGAAAACGGCCACTACACGTTCATTTTTTCGGTAATAAAGTGTTATTTAATATCAAACACAAGTTTCACGGCAATATTAACGTCGTCCGCTTACATCTGCTGCCGGCAGTAATACCAATTTCACTCTCTCTCTCTCTTTCTCTCTGCCTTGGCACTCACGATTTCGATCGCACACATCCTAATCGCGCCGTCTTCCCGACGACTTGGCCAGCGCGATTGCACACCATTCGTTTGCAGCGCAAAAATGAGCTTTGGTCAGGCTGTCCGTGCCTGTGCAACAATAAAATGTGCCTCGCACACCGACGCACGCACGCGCGCACCAAACACTTTCGGGTGGGACGCCGATACACTATCGCCGATCTGCGTCATTAGACAGGTTGGCAGGTAACGGCACACCACCCGGGTGCGATCTCACCTTGACCGCAATCGGTTAGCTGCGGGCCGGTCAGCATTTTTTGGAGACTCGGGCGCGCCGTAACGATTTGATCGTGACACCTGCTACGGAGGATTAAATGGGCGGGAGGGG
>KZ062548.1:79719-103075 GCA_002091835.1 Anopheles maculatus | reverse complement strand
GGGGGGGAGAGAACTCCATTTTCGCAACACCCCGCTTCTTGGGAGTAGCTAGGTGATGGGAATTGTTGTTGTGTTGCCTCCTCCAGCGGAAGATGCGTCCGTTCCATTCGCTCTCTCACACGCACGGGCGTTACGTTAGTGTCACACGTTAGACCGCATCCGGTAGAGCTTTAACACGTTTTTAAGTAGCTCTGCAATGCAGCGAGGGACGCTTATTAGCTCGTAAATAGAAGAGTAATAAGCGAAGAGATGGACATTGTTGTGAGGGACCATCGAGTAATGGAGTAGATCGGTGAATAGTTCAGAGAAATGGTTATGTTGACAGGATATCTAGGGTAGAGTAGAGAAAATCTTGAGAATACGTTACGATGTACTTAAGAGAAATGCTTGTGTTGACACTATCAAAGATATGACACCTCAGGATGTCTACAAGAACCTTTCACACTAAAGTTCAAGTTAGATCACAGCAAATCAGGACTATTGAGAATTTGCGACATATGTACTAGTAATAATTAAACCGATACTATCGAAATATACTTCAAGATATCACCAAGAATCTTTCTCAATGCTGACTTAGTAGAGAAAATGAACAAGTTTAGCAATATCAGGACTCTTCAGCATAATTTTTAAGGTATACTAAAAATAAATGGTTATGCCGACGTTGTCGAAACATACTACGAGGAATCTTCAAGAGTCATATTCAAAGTTATCCATGTAGAGAATATCAACAAGCTCAGCAAAACCAAGGCTCTCGAGAACATTTCGCGATATGCTTAAGAGTAATGGCTGGGCTGATGCTATCGAAGCATATGTCCGGATGTCTACAAAAGAATCTTTCAAAATAATGTCCAAGTACGAGCGCTCAGCAAAAATAGGACGCTTGAGAGCAGTTTAAGAAATACGTATCAGTAAAGGTTATGCTGACGCTATCGAACTATACTGCAGGATATCTGTCCATGTAGAGAACATGGCCAAAGTTAGGCAAGATCAGGAATCTTGAGAATGTACGAAATACTTATCAGTACCGAAATTTACTTCAAAATTTCTCGAAGAATCTTTCGTGACGCTAAGCTCGCTAAGAGAAGATCAACAATTTCAGCAAAACTCTAACAAACCACGTTCGACGTAACGGACTGCCTCTGAAGGACAAAGCAACATTTCCATACGCTAGTACTCCAGACGAAACGGAATCCTGACCACCGAGAGACGGCAAAGTTCAATTCGTAACGGCAAATCGTACAGGAAGTACCGTTCGCACTAACCTTGATCGCCCGAACCGTACCCGGGATCATTAATTTGCTCTCGGAAGAGACGCTCACGGATCGACCTGTCATGGTTGGGTAGAAGCACAACATGCATCTTATAGCCTACGGCTTACGGACAGACAAGAGTTCAGCTTAAAGCGTTATGATTACCGCCTACGGGTAAAAATCCCCGTTACGCTTCGCCCTCGGATGAGGACGTTCAAGCAGCATACGTTCACCAACAAAAAAAATGACGTCGAATCGAATCAAATTTACCAGTAACATCCAGCTATTAAATTGTGCTCAATCTATATCCCTTCTGTAAGAGGAAGAGAGGGAGTCTGTTTGACCATGGTTCAATGAGCTTCCGCGTTAGGTTCGGTTGGGGCTCTTTTTTGTGTGTGTGTGTGTGTGTGTGTGTGTGCTCCTTCTACCCTATCCATCATCAGGCGATACAAAGAATCATGCGCGTGATCAGGATCGGTCCCATTCTGTTGGAGACACACCGGATTTAGCGCGCATGAGTTGCCCGGGTCGTTTGCGTTCTACTCGCTTCCTGCTCATTCGAGCACCGATTGAGCTGTGCGAAATGAAGGATTTGCTTCAACCCTTCAGGGTACGTTCACCACTTCCCGACCACAGCACTATTAGCCAACCTGCGTTGCCTGCAAACCGGATTCGCAACTGTGTTTGCCGACGGTTGAATCACGCTCCACATGCATAACGGGGCGCTTCATTAGAACGATGTTGGCAGGCACTTGTAGATCCGTATCGAGCGGTCGAGCGTATGCGTTCCCGGATGCTGCTAAGAGTCCAAGTCACTAGACGTCACTCAAAGCTGCCGATTAAAGCGCGACACGTTTTCGATCGGAAGCAATCACTAACGTGCCGTAACAGTATGAATATGTGGCACTATACCTCCACTTGACGGTGGTCATTGGAGGTTTGAGAAGTTTTGAAGAGTTTAAACGATGATGGTTGATTTAATTACAGCCTCATCTGGCGCGCTAGGATGTCGATCTTCAAACATCTACAAGTCCGCTATGAGACATATTTGAATATTGTTCTCTGCTTGGATATTCAACTAGTTTGAGCAGCTTATTTAACTATTTTTGTACTGATGTTGGTGGTTTCCGTCTCATCGTACGCAGGACTGACTTTCGAGGACTGCCGGGTAGCAAAACAGACAATTCTTTCGTGAAGATAAGGATGTCTTTAAACTATTAGAACATACTGTACATAAGGCTATCGAATCCCATCCGGAGTACTACTGTCTGGACGTTGGAGCGACTATTCGACGATGAAACCAGACATGGTAAAATAGATAACAATGTAGTCCAGTATTAAGCTAGAAGACTACAACCACAACTTCTTCCTCTATGCCACAGTCTATATCTAATTCTATGCCTTACAATTATGTTTGTCTTGTTTAGGTTCACTATTTGCAGCCGTGCAGCAATTACTTCAAAATGCACAACTGTCAATTAAAGGCTGCAAGATTGTACGAGTAGTTACGATAACGATGCAACCGACAGTGACTACGCTTTATTACACACTTCCCAGCGGACCAAACCCCAAAAAAGAACCGTATATTTCTGATGCTGGCTCTGATTTAGTCTACCAATTTGCGTAATCCGTACCGCATAGCCGACGGTACGAAGGCTACACAAGTGAATGCCTTTTATCCTATGCGCTCTTGCTCGCTACGCCAGTCGATTTGCAAAAGCAAATCGAACAGCGAAGTACGGCGAAAAAGGCATATCAACGCCCAAACTCTGTACAGACCCCGTAAGACCGTGCGGGGCCGTGCAGGACAACTTGATCCAATTATTTCGTCACACCCGTGTTTCGTTGATCGACGGCCGTTTGGTGTGCTGCTGTTGTTGTGGCCGCTGCCCGCTCTGCCAACCGTTGGCATTCTTTTCACCCTTTTTTGGGATTGGGGAGAGTGAACGGTGTAACCTTATGTTTAGGGTTCTAGCTAGATAAATGCTGCGCCCTGGTGCCACGAAAGGTACGGTTCGACCACAGCCAAGGTCTCCTCGTTTTTCTTTCGCCCCAAAAGGAAACCTTAGCTGGGTAGACGGAGCAGGGGAAGATGCTGGCAAGGGAAGGAAGCGGCCAGCGTTCGTTGTTTTGGGGTTGGAACGGTATTTTTCCACCCAGTTGGAACACCCGTGTGGCCCCGTACGCCACCACCCAGTTCTGCTTCGGGTTGCAGTTCGCACAACGCGTGCGGAAGCACACGACCTGCAGTGGCGGTCTAAAGGTGTGGTTGGTGAAGAACCCGCGGCGAATGGTAATGGTCACCGCCAGTCGCAACCCTCGCTCAGCTCCAGTTTCAACGACATCTTGTCATGTTCGAAACGACTGCACTGCCTTAGTCTCAACAGCATCCACACACAAACGGCCCAGAGATCGTGGCTGTTGGGCCCGGTAACTGGTTCGCTAGTGCGGCGCACGGTAAATAGGGTTGGGCACTACACCACCCCATTCTCAACCTATGCGTCCCTTGGTGCCGGCAGTAAGGCGCCGAGAAGGCCAAACTCACCCTCGCGATCACCGTGTAGATACGCCGTGCTCTGCACCATTTCGATACGGGAAAAGAGAGCAAATTCACGTCTTGGTGTGGTGTGGAATGTGAAGGAGAACAAAAAAAAAACACTAGAGCCCAGAAGAGGGGGCGCTAGAGAGAGAGAGAGAGCGCGCTCGGTTGAGCGACATGGGGAAAATGGAACACACCCAAACCCCTTAAGCTTGAAGGTACCGGCAGGCAGGCAAGTAGGTTTAAGCCTCGCAACCTCGAGCGAGAATGGTTGCTAAATGTGAATGCCAAATGCCTCCCCTTTCCCCTTTCCGACACCTGCCCGCAATGTCTGCCACGCAACGGTGGACCCAACAGTTCGCACCTTGCAGCAGACATAGACTCCGGGAGCTCGGAATGCTGTACACTGGAGAGACGACATTATGAACCGGGGGGGGGGGGGGAGAGGGCAGTATCAACAGTTGGCAAACAATACCGTTGCACCCCCAGGTGTTTGTACGTGTGTGTGTGTGTGTGTGTGTGTGTGATGGTTAGAAGAGAAAGAGGGAGAGTGAGGCTGCGACAAGAGGAATGCAGTTGCAGCGGTGCCGTACCGGGGGACACTTTTTCCCACAATTGTTGGCCCGCTGGACAACAGCTACAAGCGACACGAGCGGGGTCTTAACGTGGCCACAGATGTGGGAGCTTGAGAGTCCCCAGGCCGAGTCCCGAGATCGAGTCCGACTGGTTGGGCGGAGGGTGGAAACAGCGCTTGTTCTTGATGTGCGCTGTTCGTTGCTACCAGTCGCAAGGCGATATAATTACGTCGAAAACCCTTCGAAAGCTACAATGGGGCTTTCAATGTTGGACGCAAACTGCTGGTACACTACCAAATGAGAGGGCTTTGGTAACTAATTCTGATAAGATTTGTAGATCAAACTCTTTCCTAAACGAGATTCACTTGAGATACTTCAGTTTGTTTACATGCGACTGAAGCTGGCCATATAGCATTAAAAAAAGGGGAACGAATGCGTTTTTGAACAACATCATTTGGAGCACTTTCTCTCTAAAAGGAGATGCACTTACGATACTCAAAATATTAGGACAGTATTACAGATAGTACTGTAGCAGGGTTTTTCTTGTCACTGTACGATTGTGACGGCAAATTTGGTCGGCCTTTATATGTATTTTCATTCCTTTCGACACTCGACAATCCCGCAATCGTGTACAACGCGGTATAGACGCCTTCTATTGAGTGTGAAATGTATTGCACCTATTGATCGTGCGATTTTACTACCGGCAAACTATTAAAAACATACAATTGTTTCAAAACAAGTAGTAGCAAACACCTCACACTTGGTTTGTTTACATTTCGTGCGGTTGTGATTTGACAGCTGTGTCGAACATCATATGGAAGGATTGGAAATACATATAAAGATCGTTACACAGCGTGACTAGATAAACCCTGCTAAAATTGGATGTTAAGTCTGATACATTACCAAGGGTTGAGATTCGAATACAGATCGTTCTTCTTTCTCCCTATGGAGATGCACTTAAGATACTGAAGATTGCTTACGTCCAGTTCTGCTGATGAAGCATTAAAAAATGGGCATAAACGTATCATTAACAGGAAAGAAATGAATCCTTAAGATCCTTTTCTCCCAAAGGAGATTCAACTGTGCGTGAAACACCGCAACAGAGTTGTTTTTGTGGTGTTCGCCAATAAAGGCAATCTCTCCGAACTACCAAGCCAAACGTTAGAATAAAACTAATTACAAATTAAGATACGGGAGCTTCAAGAACACGTTTGCGGATCGTTCGTTCCCAGTGCGCTGAAGTCTAAATGCCACTGCGCAAAACTTTAAAGCTCCCTATTGCTTTTTTCTCTAAAGCCGCGCGGTGTTGCGCGGTGAGAGCTCGAATGCTTGTCAGAATGGCAGCAACAAGTGGCAAAAGTAAACAGCTGCTGCTGCTGCTGCTGCTACTGCTATGTTGCCGACCGTTGCAAATGAGCCCGGGCAAATTGTCCTATGTTTTATGTAGCCATCTGGGTGTTTGCATTTTTTGTTTTGTTTTCGAAACTTCTGCTGCAGATAAGCGGCCCCCACCGTGGCCTCTGCCGTCTGCATTAGGTAGAGGGTCCGCAACCGCTAAGCCGCGTTAAAGCGTGCACGACCATACGAAAACTTGATTTCTGATCCCCATTTTCTCATCCGAGCCCTCGAATGTGGCTCGATTTAAAAGGTACACTTTTGCACGCTTCACCAACGCCCAACTCCGTACGCCCGGCCATTCGTGCTATTCGGTCGAACGTTTTGAAATGTGTGCAGCGCGGCAGAAGCCGATTGCGGCAATTATAGAACCACGCAGTGTTCACACACCGCGTAGCAGCCGATGCCCACATGCAATATTGCACCGTTTTGCGTTTTGCTGCTGCATTGTTGCAACGGGTTTAGGGGTGCACAAAATCGAGCGAAAGCGGCCTAAGCAAGAGCGCTCGCGCGCGCATACACCTATGCGCTATAATTTACCGCTCCAGCAACGAACGAACGTTCAGTTTTGAATTGAAAATCAACAATCCTTCTCCCTTTCCAATTTTAGAACCGCCAGAATCTCGTGAGGGGGGGTCGTTGTTTGGGTGGAGTTTTTGTACAAAGATTGATTTTGGGACGCAAAACGACGCTGGTGACGAAGGGTACGCGCGGATACGGTGGTCACGCAGAAGACATCAGCCTCGAATCATAATTCCGATCGATGGACGCCACACGCCTCGACACTCCGTGCAGGTTTCTTGAAGGTTTCGTGTGTTTTTTTTTTTTTGTTGAGGTTAGAGTCCCTATGTCGTTACCGACAGCGTCGAATTGTTGCCGTCTCGTACCGTTCGAACCGAGAGCGAAAGTGAAACGTATGCGAAGTGGGCAGCATAAACCGTTTCATTTTCCGCTCCATTCGGTCGCCAACCCCCAAAGCCCCATTACCACCAACTGCACCCACTCACACACGCTGAAACCCTTTCCAGCCGTTCCGCTGTTTGAAGTTTTGTGCTTTCTCCTTTGCGCCTCGTCGCCGTCGTGCGCCTCCAGCGTGTGTAAGGATGGTGGTGCTGATGGTGGTTGAGAAGCAAACATGCGATGATATAATTTTTCGTGCCGCTCGGTCAATGAAAAGGAAACTTTGACAGGCGGTCTGCAAAAAAAAAAACGCCAAGCAAAACAAAATACACCAAAACAGAAAGGGTAGAAAGAAAGAAAATGAAAGACACGCGAGAAAATGGTAAGGAGTAGAGTAAATCGAACGAAAGCGAAAGAAAAGCACGCAAGGAAGAAAGATGCAAAGATGGTGGTGTCCGCCGGGAGCAAAAGAGCAAAACAAAAAAGACAAAAGAGAGCGAGAGCGCAAGAAGAAAAATATCAATCCCAAAGGAAAAGAAGGACCGGAGCAAAGGATTGAAGTACTGGCGCGAAAAAAAAACAGGTAGATCGAAGGCAAGCCGTCTAAAAGGTAGGAAACTCGAACGAGCAAACTGCGCCGCGCAAGACATGTGACGAGCGGTAGAGAATATAAAACAGAAACGATTATGCAACACTGCAACTGGAGCTTGCGCGCGCGGGACGGCTCTCGTCTACTGTACTGCGTCGAACGATACGAACGAGCAGAAGAAAAAAAAAACGACACGAAAAATAAATAATCGCTCGCAACTTGCTCAGCAACCTTCCCATGCGAACAACGCCTCTGCGCCACCCACAACACAGCCCACTTTCTCCTGCCCGTGGTGGCTCCACCGTTGAGCAATTGGTTGCAGTTGTGCTTTGCATTGTACAACCTAGTGTAAGGATCGTTAGTCAGATACTGTTGTGCTTCCCGAAGGGATACGATAGGCTGTGTTTTGCAATGTCAATGTCTACTAACCCTTGTTGATCGTGCTTTTCCTTCAGGGAACCGTGTTTTGATAGAAGAGGAAGTGGCTCAACTCCAAACTGCTGCTGCGTGCTTGTTAACCTCGGCTTCTACTGCTTACTACCGTCCCCAGCTAAGCGTATTATGATGCGAGTTTTGATAGTTGAGATTCGGGCAGATGTTGGGAGTCCGCGTCCGGTTGAGCGCCGCTACGGCCTGAGCGGCGGTCCCGGGCGGTATAGTTGTCACTGGGGCGTACCCCCCCTTAGTAACAGCTGGTTCTGCTGCGACAAGCACAACGCCGATTCGAGCGCAAAACCGATCGGTGACAGCCGCTCATGGCGTCTTGCTGCGGTTTTTTTGCGGACGGCACGATATGGGCGACCCTGTCGAACTTTTGGAGCCGCAAAAAAATTTCAATCTCTACCAGCGACTTACTACTCTTGCACTTTTAGCTTCGCCTGTCTCTTAGTACTGTAGCCACATTGGACGAGCGATCGTCTGCTTCTCTCCGCTTCTCTAATCAAACACTAGAAATGGGGAAAAGTGCTAGAAATATTCTTAAACCCTACTCAGCAAAGCCCACCCACCACGTAGTTTTCACATTTCGAGTTTATCACGGCACCACCGTAAACAGCTTCGACAATCTTCATCGACACCCGCTCATTAGGGGTATGAGTTTGGAAGACACTTTGGATAAGAGGACACACTAGCTGATGCACACTGGATTACCGGAGCTGAGATTAGTGAAGATTAGGGTTTGTGTGTCACTGTCAGTTCCTGTTGCGTTTACCGATCAATGCAATCAACTAGACGAAGCTATATCCATTATCACATTTCATCTGTTCCACCAACTACTTCTAACCAATGTACGAAAAAAAAAACAAACAAACGATATATCAATAATGAACTTCAAGAAAACTTCTTCATATTTAACGACCACAACAACTACAGGTACTGCAGTGCCGCAACGAGATCGAACTAATAGAGACTGAAGTAGGCCTCATTAGCGAAGCCGACTACCCGAAAACACGCATTATTAAGATTCACACATGCATCCACACCGATTCGCTTCAGACTTTATTAGCCAGCAAGAAAGATAAAATGCCAAATAAAACCAAACAAACGAATTAAAACACGTTTATCCACTATACGTTTGCTCCGTTTGCGGTGCAAATAGCAGTGTGTGCATTATTAATCGATCGAACCGCCTAATCCTAGGCTAACTCCCACGGGGATTGTGATACCCATAGACACACCGTTCCGCGGCGTTTGCGTTTACTACACGGACTCTACTTTATCTCGTCAACCGGCCGATACGTACTGAGCGGGGTTCGTGGTATTTCGTGCCCGCGAACCTCCCGAGCGCACACGTTGACTCACACAGCAACGCGCACGAGAGTGGGAGCTACCAGATCGGCAATAGAGGGAAGGGGAGGCGGCGGAGGCAATAGTGGAGGGGGAGTGGCGCAGTTGGAAAGGGCGACAAAAGGCCACGAAAAGGCCGTGCATAAGGGAACGACGTACGGATGTGGAGAGAGCAGCAGCCCGCCCGCTAGTGTTTAACAAAAAAAAACGCACAAACTAGTTCCCCTTTCCCGCTGGCGCTATCCCACCCCGGGCCCACATCCACCATCAACCCCTTTTGCCCAAGCCGATACCGTAGATTGCAAGGCCCTGATCATACCGATGCACACCAGTACCCGCTGCAAACGCAGTTGTTTGTGGACGAACGAGCAGATTTCTATTGCGATTTGAAGCGTTACACCCAACGGACATAGTGTTGTTGTGGTTGGAGAACTTTATTTCCGTTGACGGGACCAATCCGGATGCTTCAAGAATGTAACCTGAGTCGGCCAACGGCCAACCTGCTTCGACAAAGTGTATTGGGGTAATGTAAGAGAAACGAGAGAGCAGATTGTCTAATTGTCACGCATATCTTAATGTAAATATTGTTTCCACAATTAGATCGATTGTATTAATGGATTTTACAATCAAAATATTCTGTCTGCTGATCCTACAAAAAAACCCGGCATCACCGGGTCCATTAGTGCCCGACAGTATCAAGAAAACCACCATTCGACAAAAGTTGCACACCTTGCGACCCGATCAGGTGTAGTTTTTGGGGGAAAATAACGACCATGCTGTACATGATATTTGCAGCAAAAAAGGAGAAAGGTGTATTTTTTCCAAAAATTTAACAAAAACAGCAGCAAAACCGAAACTGATCAACTGCTAACTCCACACTTTTCCCAATTAGAGGATCCTTTTCGTTATCGTATAGGATCCTATATTGATGTATGATTTTACTTTAAACGTTTCGTACAGCTGTTTCGATATCCACAAAACTGGGCCGTTTGTCCGTAGTGTTGATAACCGATGAAATGGGTTCGCGAACTGGCGAACATGCTTTTCGCACTCATAGGTGTACAAGGTGAACAAAATATGCAATATTTAATGTTCGATTTCTGCTTCACTTCACACCCAAACAAGGCTAGACGCACCTCAAAGCCGAAGTGACACACAAATAGGTTGAAGCGCGTGCAGGAGTGGCTAATTTTTTTGTACTAATAATACATTCTCAAATAAAACACATTACATGTTTATGTAAACACATGACAAAGTTTATGTAAAATATTACTAAAAACAAAACAAATCTAAATTACAATTAAATCACACCAACACCGGAAATATCCGAACACTTACCTTTTGAGATGTACTCTGCCAATAGGTGAAGCTCTCTGAAAGGACATATTGATAATCGTAAGTCAAATGATCCAGTAATATAGAGTTTTTTTTTATGGTAAGGAAATAATATAAGGGCGGCCCGGTGGTGTATACGATAACGGCGCCGGTCTTCACACGGCAGGACCGGGGTTCGAATCCCGGCGGACCGCCTCCCCGTACGCAGGACTGACTATCCAGCTACGGGTAAAACTAAGTCAAAGAGAGCTAGCAATAGCAGGCCAAGACCTCACGGGGTTGTAGTGCCAAGGAAGAAGAGAAGGAAATAATATTAATAGAAATTGTACTCACCCATCCTGTCGAGAATTACAATGAAATCTAAACGAAGCAGAACAAAGCATTCAACTGTTTCGGTTTAGAGTCCAGATGCTGTATCTCTGCCGGACGATCAGACAATCTCCGGATTGTTCGGACTATCCACTCCCTTTTCCGTTTAGCCCTCTCCGCTAACCGCCCAAGTCATCGGGACTAAAGTATGGCCACGGGGTAGATTACCCCTCCGCACGGCAGTGATGGAATATGAGTTGTGTAGGAGAGCCTATGAAACCCATTTTAATGGTTTCGGATCTTATGTAGCTAGCAGAGCACTATCGACGTTTTTTTATGCTGCTTCAAAACATCCTGCAACGAGATAAAGGTAAACAATTAGCTTTAACACTGAAGCTTGCCACTGCCAGAGCAACTTACTGCTCTAATGTACGGAAAGACGCATCTTATCGGGTGTTTCATCTTGCGACAACCTAGCGGGTACACCGAGGCGTTAGAGGGAAATTCTTCGAAATTACTTTGCTTTGCGAAACAAACTTACTTCACTACACTTGACACATCATTATCCACTGGATTTATATCTTGACTACCAAAGTTTAACAAAATAATTGCGACTAAGCAGGTAGCACCGTATTTTAGGCATTTTGTTGCACTGAACAGCTCGCCGGCTCCTACTTCCGTCGAAAAACCGCACAACGAACCAAACAGCTGTCAGGGTTTGTTTACATGTTTTGACAGTTTACCAGCAACTGTCTGTGGAACGATGTGAAGTGACTCTACTCAAACTGACAGCTGTTTACGTTTTGCTGTGTGGCTAGATTGTTTCACGATGTGGTTAAATTTGTTTCGACACGCTAACTAAATACGCTAGCCTGGCTTGGCATACTCAAACGATAGCTTACCACATGGCAAGAATAAGCGCAAGTAAGTTACACCCCAAAACAAAACCAACGTTTTGTATCGAGAATGCTTCTCAACTGCGCTGTTATTTTTCCCCCATTCTGCTTTCCCCTTATGCGTCAGTGAACGAAACGTCAAACACGAGCACCGTTTATCACATCATATTTTGATTACCGGATGGACTCGCATCGAAACCACATTCGATCACCGAAATAACGACGATAGCAAACCGTACGTACAGGCAGCAAATAGCTATCTACGACCGCGTCAGCCCGAACTTCGGGTACGCCGGAACCAGTCTTCTAGTTTCTCCTCGTACGCCGTTCGCTCAACATATGCAACTGTTCGTCAGCTGTTGGGCGAACCACTTGAAGGTGCAGGATAGTGACCAGGATCAGTAGCTGCCTGGTGGGAACAGATATTCGATTAATTTAAACAACGTGGTAGCGGCTGACTCACGAAAGCTTAACATTTACCGACGAAGCTCTCACACAGATGTGGTTCGGTATCGGGTAAGTGGCAAAGATTGGTGATGGGAGTAGTATGTTGCAAGTCAATATCCAAAACCAGCATAGCGTCCGTTATTAACAAGGAAACGGCGACCGACAACCGTTATCGTTACTTGCAAAAAAAAAACCCCCCGTTTCAATGTTTATGATTGTCTACAACACTGCTTTTGCTATTTTTATTGTATATTGTTATGTTCAAAATCGATGTATGTAATTTTGAAATTTAAATCTAACGAATCCATACCTATTTCATCTTGCAGACCCGATGATCCCTTGTCAATGAGTTAAGGGCACCTTTATCCTTAAGGGCAGACATGACGCAGGGCAGATCATGGGAGGGAAAGCAGACACAAAACCGGCACAGCAGTGCACCGCAAAGCGGATATCGCGGCGCAGCAAAAAAAAGCCAACGGAGCATCAACGGGTAATTGCACACAACGCACGCTAGCTTGTGCAACACACACACACACTCTCTCTCTCTCTCTGCATTACGCTCTAATGCAACCCGGTTTTCTTCCTAATTCAGCCACCCAAACCCAACACCGGCAGAAGGGGGGAACGTGCACTGGGCTCCGAACAGCATGACTGCGAACAGCAATCGTTGGCCCCACCGGGTGGTGCCCCAACCGGTGGCAAGCGTTACCAAAGTACCCGTACGCAGGCTGCCTCCCAGCGGCGCGACCGAGCACGTAAGCTGGCGGCGGAAACGGAACAAACCGTACACGACGGTCGCGATGGTTCGTCGCTTCACGAGCTAGCGAATGTACCGGCCGATATGCGCATTTCGAAGTTGTTACGTAGATTGGTGGGTGAAACGAATACGCACCAATTCGTCGAGGTTTGTGACCGGCTGGAGGTAGTGTTGCTTGATCCTTCAAATGCATCCTACGTTCGCAAATCGTTCGACATCCTGGCAAATACGATCAACAACATTCTGGAAAATGGGCTACGCGAGTGTTACGATCGAGTGGCGCAACTGTTCGGTATGATGCTGTACGTGCTGCTCAGCAGCTCATCGGCCGATGCTTCCCTCCTGCGCAACTGGACCAGTCGCTACCTGAACCAGAGCAAAAGTATCCGGCGGTCGGCACTCATTGCGCTGCGCCAAACCGTATTGCTGGATCGCGGTGGCCACCTGTTCGATGGCGTTATTAACTGGTTGCTGGGGGTGTTGCAAGAAATTCTCGAAACAACGGACGTGCTGGATGTGTTTGTGCTGGTAACGGACGTGATGGTAGAGCTGGCGGAACGTTACCCGAGGCCGTTTTCGTCCCACTTCAGCGACATCGTTGACATTGTGGTCGGCTGGCAGCTGGAAAGTACGCAATCGACGAAGGTAAAGGTGCACTGTGCTCGGGTACTGCTGGCCTTTCAGCCGTACTGGTGCGAACAGCGTGACGTTACGTTCAATCTGCTCGAACAGTTCAGCGAAGACATTGATGGGCAGTGTGGCGATGTCGACTACGGTGACGAACGGCAACGGGACGACGCAAACCGTCAGTTTGGTGCACTGCTGACCGCGTTCAACAGCGTGATGAAGTGTTTGGGAAATGCGGATGGCGAATTTTCGCTACAAGAGGACGAGCTGGCACGGTTCGACTGTTGCAGTGTCACTATCGTGGAGAACGTGTTTCGGCTACTGGAGGAAAGCCCACCGTCCGGGTTGGCGGTTGCTGCAATTTGTGAGTTTATCATGCTAAAGCTAATGCTACATTCGCACACGATATCCACCGCCACGGAGGAGGATTTGGACCGGCTCACCAAACGGCTAGTCCAGTACGCCAACACGTACAGTGATGAGCAGGTTTGTGCGCTGATTCATCTTTTGCTGCGCTACATTAATGCCGACGGGACAGAAAAGCAACAGTGCCGCGTTCGGACGTTACTGCCACTCATCTTCCAGGAAGGATCGTTATACGCTTTACGGTTCCGCCAGAATCGTACCGTGCAACAGGTACTGCTTCTACTGTGCCATCACATACTGACACTCAAGCACGTCGACATACTTCAGACCGCCTACAACTCCATACTAGCCGATATCGATGATGCGTTGGGAAGGTTACGCTCGGTTGGCAGTAGAACTCCATCGAAAGCGAATATATTACACTTGCAATACCGGATTCAGTTCAGTCTGCTTCTGTTGTCCCCGCTTGCAATGACTAGAAACTCTATCTTTATCACCTGGACACTGAAAAAGCAGCCCGTACTGCATGTGCTGCTCGACCAGCTCGCCCCAACCGATGGTCGGCTGTGGGATCAACACATCCACACGCACCTGCACTATGCCGTGCTGCTGACGGCATTCAATCACTGCACTGCAAACAATCACTTCATTTCGTCGAGCAGCTTGCTACAGCCCGCACATGCGTACGTCGATCGCTTTCGCCGCAGCAGCCGTTCCGAACCATCCGATACGGATAAGGACGCACCGCCGGAAAGCCCAACCGCAGATCATTTCGGGCTGGTATTGCGCTTTCTCGGCACCATTCTCGGCCAATGGAAACGGGTACGCCCATCGAAAAGGTACGAATCACAACGTACCAATCTGTTGCTGCTACTGCTCGACTGGTGTCTAGCGATCGTAAAACAAACGACGCGCTATCACGATGTGCTGCACGATTGCGACGAGTTCAATCAGCTGCTGGTGCACGTTGGCACGGTTGCGGTGGAAAAGGGTAGTGAAAGCGAAACCATCGGATTGCGGTGTGCTGACTGTCTCGATGCGGCCTGTCAGTACACGAGCTTGCACGTGTCCGCGTACCAAGCGATTGCCGAAGCTTGCTGCGTCCATCTTTGTTCGGTGTACGGTAGTTTGCGTACGCGCTATACCGTGCTCTTCTCGAAGCTACCGCTACGCCACTCGCTGCGACAGGTGAACGAGTTTACGGGCGTAAATCGGCGACGCTGGGAGCAAATTGGTGAGCTGAAAAATGGCCTGTACCAGGGTGGCGGAGGCTATGGGCTGCAGCACTCGGCAACGTTACGGATGGCGGATCTGCGCAGTCTGTTCAATCGGATCACGTTCAGCCGGGACGGAGCAGACTATGCCGGCGGTTATCTGCACGAACTGCTCACCCGTTCGTTCAATCAACCTTCCCGGTACGGTGAGATGGGCCTGCGCGATCTTCGCTGTCTCATTCCTTGGGCCCAATGGGAGGCAGCCCAACTGTGCGTGAACCATAAGCTTCGAACACCGTTCGGCAAACCGCAGAGTACGTTTCTTCGCATCGAGTCGATCGTAAAGCAGTGTGCCCGCATTCTGGCGCTGACGGATAAGTTTCCCGTACGCGACATTTGCACCTCCATCGTAAACCAAAGACACGCACGCATCCTGCTCGGGTTTCTGGAGGCGCTGGAAAAATCGATCTACAATGCGGCCGAGGGCACTGCGTACGCTTTGCCCGCACCGGAAAAACCGGCCCGTACATTTTTCCGCGTCAATCAACAGACCTGTGCGGAGTGGTTCACGCGCATCCGGACGGCTGTAGATCTGGTCGCCCTGCACTGCATGGAACCGGAAATGGTGATTCGTTACTCGGAAGCCGTGTTGCGTGAGCTGGTCGCTGCCGGGAAAACGTCGGACCCCATCTTCGAGCACATGCTGATGTCGTTGGTGTGGGCGCTGGTCCGCAACTGGGAGTCGGATGCACTGTACGGTGTGTACGTGTGGAGCAAGCGGCTTACCGGGCGCAAATACTCCTGGATACGGATGGCAGCGGAGGAAGCGTCCGGCCATCGGGAGACGGCGGCCAGCGGATTTCGTGGCATTTTGGCCGATCCGGGCAGCGTTGGGATGGACAGCCACATACGGGACTTTATTGTGGATCAAACGATACTCTGCCTACTGTTTACCGGCGACTATCGGCAGTTGTATGAATTTCTGCTTGCGGAAGAGAGTAGCGGATCGCCGAGGGCCACAATACCACTGATTACAGTGACGGCGGCCCAGATCAGTTCGATCATACGGTACGAGGAAACGCACGACGTTAGCGTCATCGATATCAGCCAGTGGGAGTTGGTAGACGTTGGCAACAATATACCGAACGATTTTTCGTGCCACAAGATGATCTGCGCGGTCGAGAACAGTTTGTCCGGGATTATCCTGCAGGAACAGATTGAGCAGCGCGAACGGATGATCGATGCAAGTTCCGAGCTGATCCAATGCTACCTACAGGAATGTCTGTTGACGCGCTGTCGCGAGTACCTGTTCCAGCTAACCATCACCAATCACATTCTGTACAAGATAGCGCAGCGTATCCGATCGCCGAATAGCATGTGTGGTTCTGCGGACGACAGTGGCTGGGGTCTCGGATCGCTCAATGTGGAGAAATTCTATGGTACGCTGACGCTGATGCGATTGCTGGCGTGGTCAGAGTTTCTGCTGGCCGATGCAGGCGATGGCTACGAGGGTAAGCAGCAGAACATCGACCTTCGGCTCGACATGGTATCGATCGGTCGCAAGGAGAAAAACTATGCGCTCAGTAGACGGGAACTGGAGAAGTACTACCACAAATCAAACTTAGTTGGACGGCTGGAGGTATTGGCCGATGGTGAAATTGGTGCCGACCGACCGCAACAACACCGGCTAACGCTAGAACAGGTTGCGTCCGCACTGAAGTCTGTTCCACTGCCACCGCGGGGCCTGTGGGACGAAAACCTATCCCGGGCGGTGTATGAGCACTGCAAGTGGCTCTACTGTCAACCGGGCAAACGGCTCGAGGCGATAGATTTTGCCGCCTGTGCGACAGCCGTCATCGACGGTGAGCTGCAGCGTCGCAAGGATGAGGAACCGAAACAAACGGCGAAACATTCCGAACGAGTCGCCCGATTTCTGCTCACCATCAGCGATTGGATGGCGGGCGAAGCGGGCGAACCGTGCGCAAATGCGCTCACGAGCGTAACGCGCTTGGGCCAGCTGTTGCCATCGATCGACGCGAAACCGCTCACGGTGCAGCATGCCGGCATCTTTGGTCCATCGGATCGATTGATAGGGACGCTGCTGCAAGGCGCCGTTGATCGTTGCCCACCGCTGGCGAAAGCTTGGTTTGCACTAGGTTCCTGGCTGTACCGATGGGGCAAACGGATCGTGGAGCATAGTGCTGCCGATGGGTCGAGTGCCCGCATTAGCGTAGATCAGGTGGCAGCCATATTGGCCGGACCGGCGGTATCGCTCGAAGATTGCGAACGCATCGTCGGGATATTGAACGATCACGAACCGGCACGCATTATGATCGGTATGGATAGTGATCGGGATGCGGAAGACGCGGACGAACTAGAGCTGGACAGTTCGGCCACGATAGGTTCGATCGGACTGTTGGATGCTTTGCATCGTGCAATGCCGGGGCTGGAAAGTACCGTGCCACAAGAAAGTCTGCACGCGATCATCGACATCTGGCGCAGCAATCATCGGGCCGTGTACGGTTACTACGAGGCAGCGGCCGAAGCGTACTTCCGCTTTCTGCAACTGTCGTCCGGAAGAAACGACCCAACATCGGAAGGAGTCGATAGTGAGCGGGCCCGATCAGTCACGGTCACGTTGCGACTGCTGCGGCTCATCGTGAAACATGCGCTCGGGCTGAAGGAAGTCCTCGAGGAGGGACTCGCAACAACGCCCAGTGAACCGTGGCGCGTTATAACGCCGCAACTGTTCTCACGGCTGGCCCATCACGAACCATACGTAAGGCGGCGCGTTTCGGAGCTGCTGTGCCGTGTTGCGAAGGATGCGCCACACTTGATCATTTTTCCTGCCGTAGTTGGTTCGGTGCAGGAGGAACCGAGCCAGCTGGCGGTGGTGGACGTGTTGCGCGACGGTGTCGAGGAGGTGTCTAGCCGGATTAATGAGTCCGCCACTGCTGACCAATCACAGTCCCTTGGTGCTTCCGGGTTGGGTTTCTGCTTCAACGCCCTGCTGGACATTCTGTCGCGTGAAATCCCGGACACGGTAAAACAGGTGCAGACGCTCGTACATGAACTGCGCCGCATTTCGCTGCTGTGGGAAGAACTGTGGGTTGTATCGCTGCATCAAATCTACGCCGACTACACCAAACGCATACCGACGTTCGAGAGCGAATACCGGCGGCTGCATTCGTCCGGTCAGCTGACCGAACAACGGCGCACCTTGCTGGCCGAAAAGCATCGGCTACTGTTACGGCCGCTGCTGTTTGTGCTTGAGCAACTGTACGGCATTACATCCCGGAAGGCCGAAACGAGTCACGAGAGACATTTTCAGGCACGGTACCACCGGTACATACGTCACATGCTAGCCAAGCTACGTGAACCGGCTGACTTTACCCGACCGATCGAAGGTTGGAACCGGTTCCGCACACTGTACACCCAGCTACAGCAACGCAGCCAAAAACGCTTCTCATTCTTTCTGCGACTCGGCGACGTAAGTCCGAATTTGCTACGTTTGTCCAACACTGCCATTGCGATGCCCGGTATCGATACGACGCTTGCCGGCAGCCGGCAACCCATCCTGATCCGGTCGGTCGACAACAACATCCAGATTCTGCCCACCAAAACGCGCCCCAAAAAGCTTACCTTCTGCGGGAACGATGGCCGCCGCTTTGGCTATCTGTCGAAGGGCCTGGAGGATCTACATCTGGACGAGCGTATCATGCAGTTTCTCTCGATCGCTAACCTCATGATGACGAAATCGATCGACTGCAACGGTAACGTGACGCACTACCGCGCCGAACACTATTCCGTCATACCGCTCGGGCCACGTTCGGGGCTTATCACCTGGGTTGACAATACCGTGCCCATCTTCTCGCTGTACAAAAAGTGGCAACAGCGGGAAGCGTTGCAGAAAAAGGAAACCAAAAGCGGCGGAAGCGCTGCGTTACGACCATCCGAGTTGTTCTACAAGTGAGTATTGTTTCCCACTCTGTTCGCGTCGCGTGTTTATAAACCTATTTCTAATGGCAAATTTTATTTTGTAGCAAATTGACGCCATTGCTCCAAAGCCACGGATTGAAATCGAGTGCCAGCCGGCGCGAATGGCCATTGGCAGTGCTGAAGCAGGTGTTGGCCGAGCTGCAGCAAGAAACGCCCCGTGATTTGTTGGCCAAAGAGCTGTGGTGCCACAGTGCAACGGCTTCCAGCTGGCGGCAGGTCATCCGCAGCTACTCCCTATCGCTCGCCGTTATGAGCGTGATCGGGTACATTATTGGGCTCGGCGATCGGCATCTGGATAATGTGCTGGTTAAGCTAGCGACGGGTGAGATCGTGCACATCGACTACAACGTTTGTTTCGAGAAGGGCAAAACTTTGCGTGTGCCGGAAAAGGTACCGTTCCGTATGACGCCAAACCTAGAGGAAGCGTTGGGCTTGACCGGCATCGAGGTAAGCGACGTTTCTTATACATTACTTAGGATGTGCCAGAATGGAGTTACAGTTTTTCATACTTATATTTACTCATCTTACATATAAAATAGGACAAACAGGAACAGGAACGTACTAGATTTTCTGATGCTGGGTAGTTGGTTGGTTAAGAAAATGGTTGCTCTTTGTGTTAAAGCTTTGTTACGTTTAACGATACTTCTTGATCAGTCGGGATAAGTTCCCTTTCGGGTACATGTGTTGCGACGGCCGGCTCTGTAGCACCTTCCGCTGTTCCGTTTGCAGCGCTAGCAGTCCATTCTTGGCGTAACAATCGCTCCATACGAGCCTGATCATACAGATTAAAGTTGTTGATGATGATGTTTCCAGCAATAATGTGCGTCGACACGTTGGTGGACGCACTGCAGGACTTTATGGGTGGAAACGGTGAAGTTGTGCATGGGTCCGATATGATGCTAGGTTGTACCTCTGGTGCGTTCACTGGGTTCGAACCTTCCTTATTGCTAACCATGGAGGGTAATTCTTCATTACTAAGCGATACCCGAATGGTAGTATTGGCCGTTATGTCCGCCGAACGGACCCGATCCCCACCGGCGAGCTGTGATATTACGACCACCGATTCGAAGCGACCTGGTTCGGCCGCTGGTACCGGTGTTACGGTGGACACACTCGCCAGACTGCTGTGGTTTGTGAGTGTCGATGATGTTGCCGCTGCTGCGCCCAGCATGCCTCCCACGGGATCGAACGATTCGGTTGTAATTTCCGGGCAAGATTTTGCTGTTGCCATTTCGAACGAACCACCACCGTTGGCGACATCCACCGGAAGTACCGGTTTGTGGCAGGTAAGCAACTGTTTGAACGCGTGCCGAAAGTGCGTATTCTTCCAGGCGTAGATAATCGGATTCATCATTGAGTTGGCCATCGCAAGCGAAAATGCCGCCTTGTACAGCGTCGGTGAACTGTCCTCGACGAAGGCGAATATTTGTGTGAGCACCACCACAAAGTAAGGTATCCAGCAGAAGGTGAAACAGCCCATGATGAGCAGGACGACCTGTGTGAGAAACACGATGGTCAGGCGGCGTCCATATGTTTTGGTGATGGTTTGGTATGACCTACCTGTACCGACTTCCAATCGCTAGACGAACGTTCCGATGCACCTCCGTGTGCTCGCAGTTGTTTGGCGTGCTTGGAAGCTTCGCGCCAGATGCGCCAATAGACCACGAACAGACAGAGCCAGACGACGGAAAAGATGGGCGTTATAACGCCGGCCACAAACCACGGATGCAACAACTCGTCAAACTCGCACTCCTGTGCCGTGTCCCATTTGTTCCATATCAGTGGAATGGTGGCAATAGAGATCGCCAGACACCAGCCAAATCCAAGTATCGTTAGCGCCGTACGCTTAGTCATCAGGCTAGCGAAAGGGAGGGCCACACACAGCAAAGAAAACAAAAAAAAACGAACCGTTACGATAAAGCTTAGCAGCGACTCCTTCCTAATGCTCCGTACCTACCGCGTGTAGTGCAACGGATAACAGATCGCAATGTATCGATCCACGGCTATAGCTATCAGATTCCAGATCGAAACGCTGCACGCAATTATCAGCACGAAAAAGCGCAACAGGCAAAGGTGCTTCTGCCGGCCAAGATCAACACCCATGTAGAACGCTAGATGATACGGTAGCGTCAGTCCCACGAAGATATCCGAGATCGCCAGCGACAGCACGAACAGGTTCGAGATGAGCCACTGCAGTCGCCGGTAGTACCAGACGGCAATGATCGTCAGTATGTTACCGCTGAAGATGCACACCATCAGTATACCGTCGATAGCGATCCATATGACGAGATCCTTGTGGATTTCGTTCACACGGTCGACGAACGGGATCACACTACTGCTCGGCATCATATCGGCGACGTTAGCCATTTCGGTGGTTTTGATTGTGCGTTTGACTGTTGGAGCTCCGGCGAACTTGTGTTTGCTTGCTTTGATCACTGTCTTTAGTTTTACAGGGCGAAAGTGTTACTATCTTTCCGGTGACTCCATTGCGCACACTTGTGTCACTCGTGTTGTAAATGTTAAAACTCGTGTAAAGGAACTATGCACAACAAATCTCTTGTTACACACTCGAAATCTATCTCTCTCTCTCTCTCTCTCTCTCTCTCTCTCTTTCGTCTACATCGTACGCGATGTTTGGACTTTATCTGGGCATCAGGCCGTTCGATCCAGCGAAACCTCCCCTGCGAAGACCGGGCACATTCGCATCCGTCGAACGTTGCCGACAGCCTGTTACTGGTGCGCTTCCTTTTGCCAAACCGAACCGACACCGCACAGCACACATCCGAGTGTTCGTTGGGACGAACCTCCACACCACACCGCTCCTAACAATGTGCTTTGTGTGCGTATCGAGTGTGTGGTGACGTCGTATGGTAAACATGTCGTGGAAGCCCTCATCATCATCAGCCACCGGCAGCCACAGAACAACGCGTTCGCGTTTCGCAGCACGGAGGACAAAACTGTGGGTGCGTTTTCGCATTGCATTGGCGCCAAAGTGCACAAACTCTAAGACATCAGCGGCTGACCCTGGAATGTCTTGGTTTGATAAACATTTGGATATATTTCTCCTGCCGAAAAAAAAAACGGTAGACTTGTTTCCTCGTTATCGATAGTCGTACGGTGACTAATGGTGCGTGTATGATCGCTTCTGGTCATCCTCCTATATTCCAAAGGGTACTCGAACTGACAAATACCCCAACCTGTCCCCCCCCCCCCTGGAAGCCTAATTGAAGCACCAGAACCGGTTCACTGGTCGTTACTGTGCAGGTTGCGCCCGTCTGCGTTACCAACCCGTCAGCTCGGAACAAGAGTACCTCATATGCTCCATGCTTAATTTGATCAAACTCATCTATACATGGGAGATACCTGTGGATTTGGATTTTTTTTCTCTAACCACACGTACTGCATATCGATTAAAGCTAATACTTTTTTGGTTGTTGTTGCGAACAACACAAAAGTTTCCAACAGTCATACCAACTTCAAGTTCAAGTGTTACAAGAAAAAAAATACATCGGCTTCGTGTACAAGATGTAGCAAATATGGATACGGGTAAGGTTCCATCCGAAGGCCATCATCAAATTCAAGAGAAAACCATCATCAGGTTTCTCTGGGTTTTATTTGTTTTTCCCCTTCTCGCTGCTCTCTCGCGGTCGGTGCGTGTGCTATTAACAAGCACATTTCATGACAACGTAATGATTACTTCTTTGATTGTTGCTTCAATTTCGCCAAAGGTTAGCAAAGGGTGTGTGTGTGTGTGGTGTAGTGTCATAAATCTACCGGGACACTACGAAACGACAGGTATCACAGCAATCAACTCCCGCTCAAACAATGTCCAGAGTGTGGCAAGCAAGCAGCCTGCATGTATGCAATCAAACAACACTGATACACGCTTTTAAAACTAGGTCAAAGAGACATATTTCCGAACGGAACTGCTCGTAGAAATTGTGTCTTACCTAATCGCTACTCATTTAGCCCGACTAATATAAACTCCGGCCTGCTCAAACACCCCACCCCACTGATCAACAACAGCAAAACCGGCAACTCATCCATTATCGGGGATCAGAGATGTAAAGATCCGTGCGAATGTTTCAGGTGCGTAGCAGCAGCACGTCATCGTTTTTGCGTACGATTCAATAAGCCCAGATCGAGGCGCACCAACAGCGCAGGATACCCTAAGATAACCGGCCCAACCTCCACCACGCTAATGAATAATCGATTGAGTGTGTACGCGTGGTCCCTGGGTGGTGTTGGGTGCCCGTTTGTCGGTAAAGAGACAATAAAGGTACTAGATTTAGCGATAACGGCAAACCCCGGGCATGATAAGTTTGATACGCCAACCAGCCCCATTCTAAAGAGTAGTGCGAATAAGGGAAAGA
>KZ062548.1:0-79700 GCA_002091835.1 Anopheles maculatus | reverse complement strand
GAAAGAGATCCTCGCACCCACAAAAAAAGGAGGTTGAAACGCCAGGTTTTTTTTTTCCCCATTCCTGGTGCTAATAAAAACGTCTACTACAGCCGCACTGTGGTCGATGGTAGCTACAAAAATGGGCCAAAATGTGGGTTTGATATAGTTGAAATTGTCCCTAAAAGACATTCGCTTTAATTCAACAACTCAACGCCACTGTTAGCGACTAAAGTGTCATTAGCGATTGTTTCGGTTTATACGGCTTTAAAACCGTATTTTATCGTAGCTGTGATGCACAGGTGCGTACGGTTACTTGTTTATCTTTCGCGTAGGGGTATACAAACAGTGCAGTTTGTTTGAACTTCCGCGCTAGGAAGTCGTGCTACAAGCTTTTCTTTTGCGTCTTACTGACCCTGCAAATTATGTTTCCCCTCATTTTACTCTTCCCCGCCCGGAAAGTCACCGAGGGGGGGTCGAAAAAGATTTATCATCCTCGCTCTGCCGTCAGATATCGTCATTCACAACGTATTACAAGCCAAAAATATTACTCTCACTCTCGCTCTATTTCTCTCTCTCTCTCTATCTCTTCACAGGGTACGTTCCGTTTGGCGTGCGAGCACGTGCTAAAATCGCTGAAGAAGGGTCGAGAAACGCTGCTAACACTGCTGGAAGCGTTCGTGTACGATCCGCTGGTCGATTGGGCGATCGGCGAAGAGATCGGTAGCGGATTGCCAATGACCGCGACCGACATTACGGTCTCTACGGCAGCGGCCGCCTCGAACGCTCCCGGCACTGGTCAGGGTGCGTCACGCTACATCAGCCAGGCCAAGCAGCAGTTGGATCGGGAAGTAACGCGTGACACGCTTGCGGTACGATTTGCCGAATGTCGCAACGATTGGTACCAGAACCGGGACGATTTGCTGCAGCATCTGCTCTGTTTGCAGAAGCTACTGCGTGACGTTCGCGAGGTACAAAGCGAACTGGTTGCATCGGAACGGCTGCGAACGTCACTGTCCCAGCAGCTGCAGTTGATCGGCGAGGTGGAGTACCTGGACACCGCGTTCAGCAGTCACCCGTTGGCAAGCCTGACGCATCGGCTTAGCATGCGGTCCCGCCTGCAAGAAGTGTGCGCGAATCTGCGTGATCAGCTTGGCCAGCAGGCGCAATTGTTCGCCCAACAGCTGAATGATTACGACCACTACCGGCACGAAATGCAGGACGAGCAACAGTGGGAGATGTTGCGGTACGAGCTGACAGACGTGCCAGAGCTTGTGCAGCCGGATGACGATACGCAGCATCTGTTGGTTGCCTTCCTGCCGAAGGATGATCCCGGTTACGTGCAATATGCGTTTGCCCGTACGGAACTAAGTGAGCTGCAGCGACGAGCTGCACCGGTAGTGGACAGAATCGTTCAACTGCTCGAACAGTACGGTGTGCGGCTCCCAACCGACTCCCTGCTGGATCATCCGCTGCATCGCTACGCTAGCTGGTATAAGCAGCTTGCCGACAGTAATCAAGAACCAGCGGCAGCCCTTGAAACGGCGGCACTGATCATACGCGAGCATGAGAAATCACGAAAACTGCACGTGGCGGCACACGGCAAACAAAAGGAAGAGGAACAGAACCAAACGGACCAGTTCGTGGCACGGTTGGAGCGGATCATGGTGTTAAATCGTGCCTTGCTAGATGCGGAACGTGCCATCGTCGATGGTGCAGTGGTACCGATGCACACAGTGTCAAACGTAGCTAGTCATCTTTTGGAAGAATGCTCCAAGCAGGGACTGATCGTTGATAGCCCCCTGGAACGCTGCCTGCAACGTACAGTGGCAGAGTATCAACTGTTGCAGCAGGTTTACGAAATGTTGATACCGCTACAAAATGGATATCAAAGTCGGGAGGAGGCCAGCGATCGTGAGTTGCAACTGAGTGAACAGTTTGAACAGTTGGTGCTGAATATAGAGCACTGGCTTCGGCAAGGACAATGGGACAACGGAACTATCGGTGAAGCCGCAGAGATAGGTCGCATGTTAGTAGACAGCTGGACGGAGCTAATGGCGGAAGGCGTGTCTGAAGATGTGGTGCTGGTGTTCGATGATTTGCTCAAGACGACGAGCATGCCTTGGATTGAAACGTCTCCAGGGAAGTTGACAGAGCTAGGCGAGACAATCAATCAGCATAATGAAGCAACGCTACTGGGCGTAAGTATCTGGACGTCGATGACGTCAATATCTTCTCCAATCTAAAATGCCTGCTTTAGGGCATATCTTAACGCACCATTTTCTACATTTCGAGTACACTGGAGTACTTAGGGTTCAAGTTTTTGTTGGTATTCTGAATCGCATGGTTTTAGTTTTGCGGATCTAACATCGGACGGTTGAATATGAGTTCTATAATATCATAAATGAATTTCTTCTCTAGCGTTAGCTTTATAGAATTCGGGCTGAAGTTGTCATAGGATTGTGTGGATTCATTCACCATCTATAGAGTGAAAAAGCTTGATCTAATTCGATCTACGCTATTCTGCATCTTATTTCCCCAGATCTGGCATTACAATCTACCCAAACCGGTGACACAACAAATATCCGAGCTTACCGAAACTCTCGTACAGGCAGCCAAACTTCAAACGATGTACGAGCTGCATAATGGCGCACTACCTCAGCAAAACCAAACCGACGAAACGAGCGTCTCCTCCTCCATTTCGGTGGATCGCTTCATGAAACGATTTGTACGGCTACGTGTTGCAGGTCGCGGACCACTGGCGGCTCTCTGTGTGATGCAAGAATCCGGCCCGAAAGCCGCCGACATTAGCCATCCCTTGCTCGCCGACGACACTAACTGGCTACAGAACCTTACCGAAGCGGTTCAATCACTCGCACCGATTCCGACACTACTGCTAACCGCACTCGATCAGCTGAAACGTCACACGGAGGCTCTGCGCAATCGGTTAGCTTGGGCGTCAGCAGCACATCCACCACTCTGCCCACTGGAGCTGCCGGTTGCTTTCGAGCAGAGTAGCTCCCACAGTGTCGAGAGTAGCAGCCGCTGGATACAGTCGCTCGAGCGCATTCTACGGTACGGTCAGGTGGTGTTACGTTACGAAAGCACGCGTCAGCGCGATGAAATTTCGCTAGCGAACGAGTTTAGTAGTTTGGCTGAACGGTGGCAAAAGACACTGACCGGGTATACGGTGCGCGGTGCATCGTTCGTCTCACCGACGGAGGAAGCGTTGGTGGAGCTGCTCGATCCGGAAGGTTCCGTCGATCCTACCTGGATCAGTAATGTGCGCGCGCTCATTGATGACATGACGGATCAGGTGCTCACGAAGATTGCCCGCCTGGAGCAGGACGAACGAACGCTGCAGACGGCACTGCAGGCCGCCGCCAAACATCTGCTAAAGCTCGTCCACAAGCACGATGACGTGGTGGGCGATATACGGTCGTTGCTACGCACCCAGCTTCGCATCGGTGGTTCGTCAGCGTTGCGGGACTATCTCCAACGGTATCGACGCTTTCTCGATCTGTTGCAAAACGCGCACGAAGCGGTACTAGCAACGGTGGCACGCACCGCAAACGAAGCTTCCGACGTGACCGGTGCGTCCTGGTCGGTGGACGATGCTGGTGAGATGGTGGACGAACTGCTAACCCTGCTGCACGACGTGTTCGAGCAGCTGTTCCAGTTCGACGAACCGCCGGATGATGATACGGCCCAGGACGAAAAGGAAACCGCCGAAGGCGCAAGGGAGGAGGACGAGGAGGATGACGATGTGAGCGGGACGGACGGTGCGTCCTCCTCGGTCCACCTGCACGATCCCGCACCACCTGATCGTAGTGAGTTTGTGTGTTTGTATGTGCGTTCTAACATTTGTTAACCGCGTTTTTTTTTTTGGTGCTTTTACAGAAGAGCAGAAACAGAAGGAACAAAAGGAGCAAAAGCGTAACGCATACGCCGTGTCGGTATGGCGGCGCATACGCATGAAGCTGGAAGGGCGCGATCCGGACCCGGTACGGCGCTGCGGTGTGACCGAACAGGTGGCCTGGATGATCGACGAAGCAATGGAACCGAGCAACCTTGCCGTACTGTACGAGGGCTGGACACCGTGGGTCTAGAACTGTGACCCCAAACCGAGCGTTACACTGTAAATCGAAATGCGTTAGATGGAGGCGCCTGGTGGATCATAGAAACACTGCACACGCGTGTTACAGTGTGCTGTTGCTATTTTATCGCTTACATGAAGAAGCAAGCGATAAAGCAGTGCGCGTTTTGTTTAATATTAGGTTAGTATTTTCGCCCTCCCTGTTTGTGTTCGATTTGTGCACAATAGCGCAACAAACTTTTTTGAGGAACACACCCCGACCGTGTTGAGAATCCAATTTCTGTGTGCGATAGGCCAAATTTTAGTTGAAATTTTCATTGGCAAACATCATTGGTGGTGTAAAATGCTAGCTATTAACGAAGCAAACACAAACGCAAATCAAGTTCAATCAGCTCACAATAGGACTCACGAATAGATTAGACTATTGTTTGTAATACTGCAAAATTGCTGTCGAACGAATTATAATAGAACATAAGAGGGTGAGAGAGCGCGAGAAAAGGAGCTTCTCGATTGTAAATTGAGATCGCACAGGATCGTGAATTATGTTATTGTTAGGATTTTGGTTTTGTTGTTTTGTTCATTTGCCAAATGTATTAGCGAGCGTATGTGTGCGTATGTACATTTTGTGTAAATTGGGCAGATGATGCTGTGTACAATAATGACTGTGGTTTTTCGTGTGTTTTATATCATTAGTTTTAAACATTTTGTCGTTCATTGTTTAGTGCGCGCGTTAAATATAATAGTGTACAGATAAATACAATGTAAAATTTTAAATGAAAATTATGGTTTTTTGTTTTTGTTTATGTGTTTGTGCAACGTCCGTAACAAGGCAAGTGTGTAAATTTGCCATTCTTCTTCTTCTTTCGTGGCCTGCTCCTAGGGAGCACGGCTAATAGACATGGCCTGGTGTCCAATCCGTTTCCAGGAAACTCGGTCCATGGCTGCACTCCTCCATCCCTGGCTGCATCCGATATCCCTCAGGTCTGACTTCACTTGATCCAGCCAACGAGCTCGCTGTGCTCCTCTGCGCCTCGTGCCGAACGGGTCGCTGACGAGCACTTTCCTGGCAGGGCATGAGTCCGGCATCCCCATCACGTGCCCCAACCAGCGTATCCTTCCGGCTTTGACGACCGTCAGGATGTCTGCATCGTCAAACAGCTCAGCTAGCTCGTCGTTCATTCTCCTTCTGCACACGCCCTGCTCGCACACACCGCCAAAGATAGTCCGTAGCACCCGTCGTTGGAAAATGGCGAGTGCATTGGCGTCCTCTGCCAGCATAGTCCAGGACTCGTGCCCGTAGAGGACTACCGGCCGTATCAGAGTGCGATATATGGCGCATTTCGTGCGTTGTTGGAGTCTTCTGGATCTCAGGAGTTTGTGGAGTCCGTAGTAGACACGATTCCCCTGAACAATGCGCCTTCGGATTTCGCTGCTTACGTTGTTATCCGAAGTTACGATCGTGCCAAGGTAGCAAAACTCCTGTACTACCTCGAGATCGTAGCCGTCAACTAATACTCTGCTTCCGAGTCGTGCTCTATCACGGTCAGAGCCTCCGGCAAGCAGGTATTTTGTCTTCGTCGCATTGATCATCAATCCAATCCTATCGGCCTCGCGTTTCAGTCGGGTGTACGCTTCGCACACTGCCGCAGATGTTCGCCCGATGATATCGATGTCATCCGCGAAGCCAAGGAATTGGAGAGACCGGGTGAAAATCGTGCCCCGGATGTCGAAGCCCTCGCTTCGCATGACACCTTCCAGAGCGATGTTGAACAGCAAACATGAGAGTCCGTCCCCTTGCCTCAGTCCCCTGTGAGATTCGAACGATTCCGACAGCATGTTCGACACTCTCACCTTGCACTGCACACCGTCCATTGTAGCCTTCAACATCCGTACCAGCTTCGCAGGGAAACCGTACTGCCGCATGATGTACCATAGCTCGGTACGATCTATGGTGTCGTAGGCTGCCTTGAAGTCGATGAACAGGTGGTGCGTGGGTATCTGGTGCTCCCGGTACTTCTAGTGCAGTTGTGAGCAACTGTTTCAAAGCTGTTGATGCTGGTCTGCAGGTTGATGCCATCTACACCGACATAAAAGCGGCCTTCGATAGTGTGTCGCACACAATCTTACTTGCCAAGTTCCTGATCGATCGTACGTATTCGGTGAGACTGGGCACGCACTTTTCCAGATCTCTCCGAGCTACGTCCGGCGTTCCTCAGGGCAGTAACCTCGGGCCCCTTCTATTCACGCTGTACATAAACGATCTAGCCACGGTGCTTCCGGAAGAGTACCTACTAATGTATGCGGATGATGCGAAAATCTTCCATACAATACGAGAGACAGCTGATCATGCACATCTAAAGGACTTACTGCAAGAACTCGATTCTTGGTGCAAGCGAAATGGTTTAACCCACTGCGTCGAAAAATGTGTAGCCATCACCTTCAGTCGCTCACGAGCCCCTTATTATTACAGCCATGTGCTCAACGGTCACACGCTCGAGAGAAAGAACTGTGTAAAGGACCTAGGACTGCTCATCGATTCAAGACTGACATTCGATTGTCAACTAGACCATATCGTCGGGAGGTGCAGTCAACTACTAGGACTAGTCATAAGCATAACGCGCGAGCTTCGAGACCCTTTGTGTACTAAGACATTGTACTGCTCATTGATCCGATCGCTGTTGGAGTATGCCTGTATAGTGTGATGGCCAACATCATCGAGTGCTTTGGCGCGACTCGAATCGATCCAGCGTAGGGCCACTCGATTCGCACTTCGCGCATGGGTTCATCCTATTGCTTACGAAACTAGGTGCTTACTTCTCGGGCTACCCTCACTCGGCGACCGTTTACAAAAGGCCAGATTAACCTTCATCACTGGACTCCTTAATGGCTTAATCGATTGCCCAACGCTCCCGTCGTCGGTATCACTGTATGTCCCTGCCAGGGCGCTCCGATCCCGCGCATTACTGGCAATCACGGAACCCCGAACTACCTTTGGTTCTCGTAATCCCTTGGTTCGGATGTTCCGATCGCTCAATGCACCCAGCGAGGAGTTTGAGCCCGGTTTGTCAGCGGCGGATATCCTCCATGAGCGAGCTATGAGAACGAGGCGGTCGGAGTAAATAAAAATAATTGTAATCTGTTAACGATATTAAGTGGGCTACCTGAAAGTCCGTTAATAACTCGATCTACACCATAAAGGAAATCGCAGACAAAGCCATTTCCGGTCTCGAGATCATTGCGTATATTCCACCAAAATGGGTTTCAAGAAAAGAGGAAATAACAAATATTCTTCAAAACTATCACATGCCACCTTCGGGAGGACATGTTGGGCAATATCCACCGCGATTATATCTGAAAATTAGGGAAAAATATAAATGGAAGAATATGAAAGAAGAAATTAAAAATTTCGTAAAGCGTTGCGAAGTATGCAGGGTAAACAAAACCATAAGACATACAAAGGAGAAAAGTGTAGTTACGACTACACCTATATAAAGCCATTCGTAGTAGTTTGCATCGATGCAGAGGGTCCCTTACCAAAAACCAATAAGAATCACAGATATATCGTTACAATGCAGTGGGAACTCACGAAATATGTTGTTCTTATTCCAACACAAAACAAAGAAGCGAACACGATAGCTAGAGCAATGGTTGAGAACTTTGTACTAAAATACGGAAGGTTTCATGAGGTGAAGTCGGATCAAGGTCTTGAATACAATAAAGAGGTATTAAAAAAGATAGCGGAGCTGTTGGAGATCAAGCAGACTTATCAGCTTATTGGAGATCAAGCAGAACTGCCTATTACCCGGAAACAATCGGTTCCCTGGAGAGAAACCATAGAACACTAAACGAATATTTAAGAGCATTTACAAACGAGCATGGTGACAACTGGGATGATTGGCTTAAATTTTATGAATTCAATTACAACATAACACCCCACACAGATACTAATTATACCCCATACGAACTAATATTTGGAAAAAAAAGCAATACTTCCCCAAGATTTGTGCAGTGGTAATATTGAACCAGTTTACAATTATGATGCATATTTTAATGAAATGAAGTTTAAATTACAAAAATCCAACCGAAGTAGCGCGTAAAAATTTAATTGAGCAAAAAGAAAGAAGACAGGTTAGAGCAAATGTAAATGTAAACCCCCTCAACATAAAAATAGGAGATGCGGTATATTTGAAAAATGAAAATCGAAAAAAAATTAGACCCTGTATACTTAGGACCATACATAGTAGTAAGTATCGATAATACTAATTGTACTATTAAGAATAAAAACACAAATAAGTTAAGTACCGAGCATAAGAATAGATTAATTAAGGGATGAAAAGCATACGCTTTTCATCTTTTAAAGGGGGGAGGTGTAGCGCCTGCAGTATAGGCAACGAGCTTTATAGTACGATAATTAATTATAGCTAGTAATAGATGTAGATGTAGTTTGTAAGGAGAGAGAAATTTAATGTTAACGTAGCATGTAGGATAGAATAGAATAGATCATAAGAAGTAGGAGACATAGGGACACAGGATACATAAGAAGGATAAGAAATTAGGATACATAAGAGTAATTAGAATCAACCAATCAGAATTAAGCATAAGTAATTTTTCGGCGCGAACGCGCGCGTATAAATTAAGGATTCGAAAGGTTTTAGACACACTCTGCAAGTCCGATTATTAGGGGAAACGCTGCCCGAAAAATAAAATATGTAAAAAGGGAATTGTCGTGCGTGATTTCAGTAAAGTAATAGTGAAGATATCACTACAAATATATTAAACATATTAAACATATCGTGTGTTTGTCCACTTCACGATACGAAACCGTTTCAGTACTATCTTCGTTTATTTATACGTGTGAGTGTGTTTTTGTTGTTGTTTCTCTATGTTTGTTTAAATTGTACATTTTTCATAACATTTACTTATAGTTTTGTTATTATGTGAGTGTTTTTCTTTCTCTTGTTTGTTTTTTGTTGAGTTTTATTTTTTCACGGCACAGCGAATAATGCACAACCTCTGGAGAGCGTGCTCCTGCTGCTATAATAAATGACTGGAAGTGTGGCTTTTATTGCACACGATGCACCAATCTGCCTCTTAAAATGATGCTTCCCCGCTTCTGCAAAACATCTCTCCCCTCCCCGCTTTTGTTGCTTATGCTTTTAGTAGAACACAGTAATACACATCCACACACATACACACACCATTCCTTGACGTTAATTGGTTGGCAAAACAGCTGCCTATCATCCTTTCTGTCCCAAACTCGGCTGAAACTACACGTTGTGGAAGGTAAAAGCTCGGGAAGATATTTAAAGCTAAAAACACACATTCACAACACCAACACACCGAAAACACTCACACCCACACACACACACACATAACACGTGCAACGGTTTGTTTGCGTTTTTCCTTCCTCTTGGCTTCGCGAATTCGTTGTATGTGCTGTGGTAGTTTACTAGTAGTGTGTGTGTTTTGTATGTTTCCTATCCTGAAACCAACCATATGAGAGTGAGCGTTGTGTGCACGCGCGCGTATACGTTAATTCCTTCTTTCCACACCACCACTGCGCGCGATCATAAGCCGCGCTGCGTTGTGCGCGCCCTAAGAAGGAATGGAATAAAACAGGGGTTTCCCCCGCTTATAATAACACTTTGAAGTATGCGGACCGTTGCGCTCTTATTTTAACGCGTGCCGTTATCAATAATACATCTATATCAAAATAGTTTTAGGCGTATCTCTATCTTTAGTTTTAGTCCCTGATTTTGACAAGTTCAGCAGCGTGCATGTGTGCGTGTTTTATTTCCTGCTAAGCACTAACTTTATTTTACTACGTACGAGTTCACACACAGTTCATTTGTTTCTTGTTCAGTTTTGCATTTACTTATTAATAATTGAAAACAAAATGCTTCACTATCGATAGCGCTCTTTTCTACACCTTATTGCCCGCGGAAAAGGAGCAAAAACAATTTCCTTTCATAATAATAAAAAAAAAAGTTAATCCTTTTGATTTCTTCCTTGCCACTCCCCTAGCTCTAGTCACATACACGGCACGGCATATTATGGGGTACGACTTGGCGATAATTTAATTCTCAAACACACGCACACACACACACTTTATCATACTAACTAAATTTCTGTCCGTGCGGTGCTTATGCTCGTAGGGAAGCGTTTGGATCAGTTCAACGTTTAGCTCATTAACACTATTAGTTCTATACATTTCAATAGACAGAAACTAGCGCTGATCAAATACAAAGGATGAAATGTGTTTTGTTTTTGTTTTATGGCAGCCCCCTTAACCCCTGTGTGTGTGTGTGTGTGTGTTTTTGCCTGTGATCATATCGTTCGTTTCAAGCCACAGTTTGCGATAATCGAAAAAGAAAGGAACGAATTCGAATTCATTTCCTTAGCCACCCATACAATTCGAATTCGAAAAATTCATTATTTAAGCATTACTTGTCAAAACACATGTCACAAAAAGCAAACCCCCCCTAAATATCTTAATTCCATATCACTTCCGAACAACGCCAATTAGATCAGCGCGCGCAGATACGACAGAATGGAAGCAGAAATTGTAAAAATAAAAATGCGCAAAACCTATTCCTCTAAAATGGACGGGACCCTTCTAGCAAAAATACAAACAAGTGTGTTGTTCGTACGGGCGGCGACCTTAGTGTGTGCGTGTGTATCACCAGTATGCGCGAAACATGCATACCACTGCATTCCATAGTTTTGAGTAGCTCAACAACAACAGATACAATACAGGGTTTATCAATTTACTATTGACTTGCAAGCACACTTAATTTGTAGCGCGGCACTCGGTTTTAGGTTTTGCATCTCAACCCTTCCCCGGCAGGGTTATAAACACACGACCTAAACGCTGGCATATGGCGGGCTGATGAACCAAAAACCGAGTGCCGCGCTTCAAAATTAGTGTACTGCCAGTGAAAAGTAAATCGAGAAACCCTGTAATACTGCTCTAAAGCTGCCCCGTACGTTCTCCTTTTACCCACACACGAATGTACTGGATGAAGGCGAGATGTGTACCTGCGCCGCCACTTGCAGCCTGCTCCTTCGGTGCCCTCCACACTTCTGAAACCTTTTCACAGTGTATATACCTATATTCGTCTTTGATCAGTCTTTTCGGAGACCCGTTGCGTTACCCTTCAATGGATCTCCTTCCTCTCCTCTCTTTGGACTTTCGTCGCATGATACATAGATGGGTGTGAGTGAGTGAGTTGCTGCATTCGTAGCAATGGTTTCGTAATTATTATTATTTTTTGTCGATGAAAAATGTCTTAGAAAGCAGTTTTAGATTAATTCTGAGGGGGAGAGAGTTGGTACAGCACAACTCAGAAAAGGAAATGGCAGTAGTTATTGTGTGGTTCTCTCCGCCGAGTTGCATTTTATCGCTACCGAAGCGACCCAACAAAAAAAAACACAGCTGTTGATAGAAATACTGTGGAACACATGATTTCCACCGGCAGGAGATACTAGTTCGATTTTCTTTATGCCCCTATCGGCCCCTGCCGCAACAAGTATAGTATTGGTTCCTTTATACCTTAAACACCATTCGCTAAACTTTCATAAAGTTCATTTTTCATTTCATAAGTTCATTTTGTTTTTCACTAACTGTGTGCACAATTTTAAATCTATTTCTCTCTCTTTCTCTCTCTCTCTCTCTCTCTCTCTCTCTCTCTCTCTCTCTCTCTCTCTCTCTCTCTCTCTCTCTCTCTCTCTCTCTCTCTCTCTCTCTCTCTCTCTCTCTCTCTCTCTCTCTCTCTCTCTCTCTCTCTCTCTCTCTCTCTCTCTCTCTCTCTCTCTCTCTCTCTCTCTCTCTCTCTCTCTCTGCATTTCGCTATGTTTTTCTCTTTCTCTTTTTTTACAGTTTGCACCGCGAAACTCACGCTAAGGCCCTTACCAATGAAATACCGTGGAAAAGAATGGTCGCCGCCCAGGATTTAATCTACGGGTTCGCGTCCGAAGCGCTGTCCGTGGTGCGGCGTCTGTTTTCGATGCTGGAACAATCCGCACCATCATCCGGCCGGTACACATCCTGGGCTTGCGTTTCCGTGAGCTTGCGTTTGGCAGTAGCGCGCCGTTGCGCGTCCTGGCGCCGCTTGCCGCCGTTCCCGCCACCGGCAGACTTGCCCGTCAGCCAACCGTGGTGGGGCGGCGGCGTTGCTGCATGATTTTCATCCTCGACCATGATCGTCGGGCTAACAGAAGCACCGCCACCATTCTCGTCGTGTCGCCGCTGTTGCGGCTTCTCTTCCGACGATTGTTTCTCCAGCTCTGTACCGTGCTGTTGTTGTCGCACTTGATGGTGGTGGTGCGCGAGAAAGGCGCGCTCCTCGGTGGGCGAACATTGGCCAGCGGTCGGGTTCAACGAAAAGACGTCCGCTATGTGTAGCTTCTTATCCTCCTCTTTCACATTGCGCTGCTGCAGCGCGTACTGATTGATCGAGGATGATCGCGGCTCGGTGCTGTTGATAGCTGGCGTCGATACTACGGGAATGGTTTCGTGCGCGAGGTGCCGCGGCACCAGCACAATAAACACATCGCCTACCTCGAGCGGCGCACAATCCAGCCCGTAGTTTTTGAACGTCGTTTCAGGATTGTGCGACGTCCAGCCCTTGGTCGTGACGAAGAACGGGTAGTCCATGGTCGTCTCGAGCGCACCCTGAGAGATGAAAGGCAAACGACCCCAAGATTAGGAATTTATTTTTTCATTGGTTTTGTATGCGACGAACACTGTTTGCCCTTACATGGCGCTGCTGCTGGTCGTAAGTGAAGCGTACAAGAATCTTCTTGCCTGCGTCACCCGTGCTGTTGCTGCTGTAGCGGGGTGTGATACGACGCGTCAGTGCCTCGGTAAGGCGCACGTCTGGTGCAATGGCCGCTGTGCGCAGGAAATCTTCCAGCCGTACCTGCTCGACGGGTTTCTTTACACCGTTCCGGAAAGCAATCATCGAACCGCGCAGAAACATTTTCGGCTTTAGCACGGTCGTGTGCAGTATGCTGTGCGAGAAAGTGAGCAGAATGTGATAGCAGAAGTTTTATTACAGAGACTACAAGCTATTTTTTTTATACAAAAATAATGCCAAAAAGTCCTGAGGTTGTAGAGCGGAAAATGAAGAGGAAATGTTCAGTGAAACTTACTGTTGATGAGCGCTATTTTCCTCCGACAGTTCGTGCAGATCTATGTCGTAGCTGCTTCGACGATTACTGTTGCCAGCGCTATCGAATGCCCCGTATGTGGTAGTGTACGACGGTCCAATTAGTTGCGGCGGATCGACACGTACACTGCCACCGGGGCGTTGTTGTTTCTGCGAGCCTTCCATACCTAAAGGAACTTTAAACTCCTGCTGCAGCAGATTTGACGCGGATGAAGGTGTGACGCCGCTGGTACTAGTGGCCACCATGGAACCGAACTTTGGACGATGACGCTGCACTGAAGCCATATACGTGTCCTGCAGGTTCGGGATGTGATTGATGGGTATACTGTGGGCAATCAACGGATACGACTGTATGCCATTTTTATCCTCCTCCGGACCACCGATGCTCGGCAGCTCGCTAAGATATGTGGCATTAGCCGGCGGCTGCTGTAGCGGATCCGGTGCCCACATCCTCGGGTAGGCGTGCTGCAGCTGAGCCGATTTGAGCGCTCTATACGACGCAACGAGTGTGTCCACCTCGGCAGTGATCGGTGCGTTAGAGGACGATGATGTTGAGGTTGGCAGCGAAATGTCTCTTGGCGTATGGTGCGACGGTGGAGTTGGTGGTGCCGGTGGCGATAGTGGCATGTGCCACAGCTTAGATTTGATGGCAACTGGTGCTGCGGCTGCTTTCGGCAGCCGGCTAGTAGTACTGGACGTTTCCGTTGATGGCGGTGGTGCACGCGGAGGCAGAAATGCTGGCGCACCACTGCTGTAGCGCTGCTCTATTGGTCGATGATTTGGCGGTGGTATATATGTGGGGCGTCCATGAACACGTCTGAATAACGAAAATAAAAAAAAAAGGCGAGATATTTACACTTCAAACATGCCTATTTTCGAGCGTTACCCCATTCTTAACTACCTGTACGGATACATATCGTAGTTCAGTGGCGTGTATCCTCCGAACACATCGAGCGATCCCATCGTCGGGAAGCACACCATCCGGTTGCCGGTTGACTGTTGCTGCGCTCCAAGAAACTCGAGCATTTGTTGGTGTTGTTGTTCCTGTTGAAACTTTTGCTGGTAAGTGGCCGGCTGCATAGTGACACCGGGCGCCGCGTACTTCGATGCATCCGATTGGATTGGGTTGGACTGTGTGTAGGTGAGGGTACTGACAAACTCGTCCCCCCCTCCAACGCTTCCCCCGTTGCTGCTGACCGCCAAATTGACTGGGCCGGTTTGTGGATGGATGAGTGCGTGCGCACCAGAAGCGGACGCCGGTGGTGGATCACCATACTTGAGGCGTTGCTCCGTTGTTAACGCGGACGGTATCCCATAACAACGATTTTCTTCATATCTGGGAGGGCAATAGAAAGAGCAAAAAAAAGGGATTAATTTTTTTATTTTATTTATTTTATTTTACATGTATACATTTGTTTGCTGCCGTGGCTGAACAATGTCTTAAGACTAAGGACGTAAACCGTTTAACATATGGGAATTTTAGAACGGAAGTGTGATGGGTAAGGATTCTTGGATATGAGAGGTTCGAGGATGTTAGAAGAGCGGATCGGAAAGCGGTGATGGAGGAGTTGTAGTCGAATAGATCGGAGAAACTGTTGAAACTGCGCAGACAAACGAGATCGTTGTGACCGAAGCATGTGCGTCGGGACACGACAGCCAGCGGAGCACGAGGACGGAGGAGTCGGGTGGGGACGTATAGGCCTGTGCGGAGGAGTCGGGTGGGGACGTATAGGCCTGTGCGGAGGAGAAGATCGGGAGCATCGGTAACGTGCAGGAGCAGGCCAGCGATGAAGACGGCACTAGCCACAGAACGCCGCTTCTCTAAGGCGCCAGCCCCAGGAGTTGGCAACGTGTTTCATAGGAAGGGAGAGCATGACTGGAGGAGCCAAGGAACCTGCGGATAGCTAGCCTGGTGAAGTAGCGCTGCACTTGTTCCAGCTTGGCGATCCAAAGTGAGGCCGAGGGACACCAGACGGTGCACCCGTCTTGTTATGCGCTGATTTCCTGATTTCCTAGTGTGGCGGTGCCGTTTCTATTGAAACGCAATTGTTCGATTGCATTCAATTAATTTGCAAATGTCACTGATTGTGTGTTTTGCGTTTTTTTTTTCTGCGCATCAGTATCCAGTTTCTGAACTTGTTATATGCTTTACCCATATCCCATTGGCTTTTGTGCAACGGCGAGTTGTTGTTTCGGGTATTTGTTTGCTGCTAAGAAGAAATGGATAATTGGAATGGAAATGTTTTCCCTCCGTGTGTCTATTTATGTACAGGCGCGCGCGCGTATGTGTGTCTAACTGTTGTGCGATCTGTTTAGACGTATTTCGGATGCGTGGAATGTGTGCCTACATGGGTTTTGATGCTTTTTTTTAAACAATTCTCGCAATCTTCGATTCTGGATGAGCTGGTCTGTTTGTTTAGGGACCAAAAAACTGGGCGAGCGCGTGTATGGGTGTTTGCTTAGTATTACGAGCGTTTTGTGTGATATGGTAAACATAAGATAGGTTAAAACGGGTTTTGAACGATTGTAATTATACTTCAGGAGACATGTTTTACATAAAATTTTTCGATTGAGTTGAAGTTAGCCAATGTCCGGTTTATAACGAGGGTCATCAATTTTGACACTCTAAACACGCGAATGCCAGGGCTGGAATGTTTCAATTATCCAGCGATACTTCAGTGTAAGACTCGCTTAATAAATATTTAATAACGAGAAATCGTAAAACGGGGATATAAAGCTAGGCAATCTTGAAAAACTCGTTCCATGTGACATTTAATATTCCACATTTTAGCCGAGAAAACTCTTGCAAACCTGATGAACCTTAGAAATTGATTTCGGAAGAAGAGAAAGAATGGAAACAATTACTTCTATCTATAAACCAAAGCAATCTTATAAACATTGGCGATTCCAAAACAATCCCTTTCGGGCAAGAAATTGTACCTAATTACGCACTATTTTTTAACTACCGAGAATCAATCCCGAGCGATCGTTAAATGAAGTGAATAACGCCACTGAAATGGTTATCCCAGTGTACCCCGTTACATGGGGACAGTGAAGACTTCAACCAGATTATCCATGGCAGTTGAAGTTTCGGATCACGAAGAAGGCACAGAGAACATCAAACAGTGTCTTTTCAAAAGCTCAGAAACTATCCAAGCGCCGGTCCTTGAGAATAGCTCACACAATATCTATATATGCCGCCATAAAACCGAGAGACATTACGGAGTCGGTTTTTCGCAAACGCCCTTTCCACCCAACACACCATCTTCGGAAGCTTCAACAAACGCAGCGTCCTCGCTAGGTAACGTGGTGGTTCTTTCCACTTTCCAGCCCCAGGGTTCAAGCGCATAAGCGGGAGGTTTTACCTGGTGGTTCAATAAAACTTCTTGCCTTTAGGAGCGGGAGGGCACACACGGTCATAAAACGCCGGAGGAAGATCTCCGGCAGAGACATGATGTCTCCCGTATCTTCGTCTCCCGATGGTCCGTTTCGGGATGTTCAGGTGCCTTTACGCGATCTTTTATGATCCGCTCGACACAAAGGTGTGTGTTGGGTATGGTCCGGGGCCCATACACCAAGCAGTGGTTTGGTTCTCGTGCCGCACCAGCGAAGGATCACCGATACTGACGGTTACCTGCACGTGCTCTGCACCTCGTGCAGTCAACAGCAGCGCAACCCCCCGTCGTCAGGGTCCTCTGTCCCTGTTTTTTTCCATCGAAGCCATTAATGGTACACCTCTTGAGTATTTTATGAGGGTTCGCTTTTTGTTGTGTCATTTATTGTTCCAGTCTCTTCATTCTTTCTCTCTCGCTCTCTCTCGGCTTAAGCTATACAACCTTGCATCTAGCATCATCAGAAACACAGGAGAGCTCTAAAATGCATCGTGAAGTTGGTTCCTTTTTTATGAGAAGCAAGGAACGAAGAATGGTCAATACTTTTAATGTAGAATTTGCAATTTCAATACTCGCGCAAGACTCGTACATCATTCTAGGTGTTTTTTTTTTATAGCAAATATAAAGCTAATTACACAAGCCGCAATAAAGGTGTTGTTTGTATGCTAAAATTTACGCTAGAGGGCGTTGCTTGCTGAAGAATTTCTGCCTCGTAGATATGGGTTGTTGTTTTTCGTACGTAGAAAGGTGAATGAGTGGGGGTGCATAGCCTCCAAGAAGGATGGACTGTGTGTATGTGGGTGTGTGTGTGTTGAAGGTTTGCTTTTGTTTTTCGCTGATGGTCTGTTGTGCAAAGCGTCGCATCCATCTTTGTTTTTTATTGTGCTGTGCAGAGCACATACAGGCCCTTGGCTTTTTTACGATCGTGTGTGCCCTTTGCTGTTGAGGTTCCAGTTGTTATCTGTTTTAGTATTTTGCCCCCAACGTGTTATTTGACCTGGGACAATTCTTCCAATTTAGTGTTTGCTGTGCCCTGCTATCTCCTACTTTCTTGAGCAATTTTCCCTTACGAGTCCGAAGAGTTGTGCATGGCCACAGCAGCGCTCTTCAAGGTAGAGGTCGTAAGTGGCAAGCGATGAAACAACAACATTAAAACCTGTACGTACGTAGATTTTGGCGCAGAAAACCTGGAACCGAACCGGTGTGTTATTCGAACGGGGCAAAAATCACTCTTTTCCGTGTGCGATTTTATTGCTTACTTTATTGCTCAATGCACACGGCGTAAGCAAACAGGCTGGGTCCCGACAGTCACACAACATAACGTATGAAGAATGCGCACAATTTGCACTTTTTATTCCTGTTTGTTTGAAGTTTAAGCCTTTTCAAGCAAGCATTACACTTTTGCCGATATGGGCAAGGCATAATTTTACAACTACGATACACATTCGGTGTTGGTAGCAAGTATTGTTGACGATGGTACATTGCTTCTAATTCTTTTTCGTTTGGATATTGCTTCATCTCTGTGTAGGTTTACAGACACAACGTGTGACGGTTATTCTCAACATTCGGAAGCTTTTTCCCACTATCCGTTCTAGCGTTCCTAACGGAAGCATACAGTGTGGCAAAATTTAGTGACACTCTTCTGGAGAAATGCGAGAATCGAAATAGCTAAAAGGGTCTGAATAGTACTGAAGTTTGAACTGCAGGTGCCCTCAGTCAAATATGTCCATGTCCCCTAAAGTAGCGATGATGAAGATTCGTCCTCTGTCTTCCGCATCAAAAGTTTTTGTAGGCGGACTGTTTTGGGATGTGAACATTCACGTAGTAATTGCCGAGAGTTGTCGCCAAGAAGTACTACGCTGAATTTCCTTTAATGTCAACGATCAATGAATTACGCTGCATATTAACAGCTGCTGCTGCTGCCATCGGTTCTTCATATTCTACTGACCCTCTCAGTCGCAATCTGAGTCTGCGAAACTCCAAAATTCCGTTTGGGAAAATGAACAAGGAAAACGCGTTGGGTGTTGAGTGCCGTAAGCATGGGTGTACATCTGTTTACTCGCGTGTATCACCTTCGCTATACTCTCGTTGTATAACAGTGACCTTGAATGTGCCCCCCTTCTAGCAAACCCAAGAATCAGAGCTTCTCCAAGTCAATGAAAACAGTTGCAACATTTCTTCCGAACCTTGTGAATTATGGGTGCACAAACTCCGACCAAAAACTCCTAGAAATTTAAACGTATGCGATGCATTAAGATCTCGTGAAGACGCGAACAGTATAAACACGCTAAAGGATCGACATCGAATCGCATCCTGAGCGTCAACAGTAGAGCCAGAAGCAGTAGACCTGTCACAGAAACAAGCCGAAGATGTTATTCCTTAAAACATTTGAATAATTTTTGACCAACACCTTTTCCGTTATGCAAACGGTTGGTACTAACCGATGATTACAGAGGACATATGTATTCTCAAACAGTCAGCAGAGGTATAGCAGAGGATCAGTCAAGTGCATATTTCATGGGAACATGATAACGAACTCGCCTTCTTCGAAAAACCCTACACTCGCTCCTGATTGCTAGTTGTCCTTCCACAGACAGAGACTTTAATATGGTTCGTATGTTGAGGTTTCCGGAAGGAAAACACATTTGTTTTAGATTTTTAAGTAGGACATCTTCCTTAGCGTATGGCAGCCGGTTTTCCGTTGAAAGTTTGTACCGTATCTAAAGACCACTGTCACCCGCTCTATCGCTACACATAATCACACGAAGTGTCCCGGCGCACGAAGAGAACATTGGTGTTGTTCTCATCACTGGCAGGCACTAGCGAAGGTTAGTCCTCAGCGCTGCTGAAGCCGACATATAACACTCACAAAATGTGATAGCAGTAAAAAGAAAACCCCAAGTTTTACGTGAGTGTCTACGCACCGCTATGAAAGAGATAAAAAAAAGTACGAAAAACAAACCGTCCTGGCAGAGCTAGAGAGATTGCTACATAGAAGGGGAGCACATTCAAGGTCACTGTTATACAACGAGAGTATAGCGAAGGTGATACACGCGAGTAAACAGATGTACACCCATGCTTACGGCACTCAACACCCAACGCGTTTTCCTTGTTCATTTTCCCAAACGGAATTTTGGAGTTTCGCAGACTCAGATTGCGACTGAGAGGGTCAGTAGAATATGAAGAACCGATGGCAGCAGCAGCAGCTGTTAATATGCAGCGTAATTCATTGATCGTTGACATTAAAGGAAATTCAGCGTAGTACTTCTTGGCGACAACTCTCGGCAATTACTACGTGAATGTTCACATCCCAAAACAGTCCGCCTACAAAAACTTTTGATGCGGAAGACAGAGGACGAATCTTCATCATCGCTACTTTAGGGGACATGGACATATTTGACTGAGGGCACCTGCAGTTCAAACTTCAGTACTATTCAGACCCTTTTAGCTATTTCGATTCTCGCATTTCTCCAGAAGAGTGTCACTAAATTTTGCCACACTGTATGCTTCCGTTAGGAACGCTAGAACGGATAGTGGGAAAAAGCTTCCGAATGTTGAGAATAACCGTCACACGTTGTGTCTGTAAACCTACACAGAGATGAAGCAATATCCAAACGAAAAAGAATTAGAAGCAATGTACCATCGTCAACAATACTTGCTACCAACACCGAATGTGTATCGTAGTTGTAAAATTATGCCTTGCCCATATCGGCAAAAGTGTAATGCTTGCTTGAAAAGGCTTAAACTTCAAACAAACAGGAATAAAAAGTGCAAATTGTGCGCATTCTTCATACGTTATGTTGTGTGACTGTCGGGACCCAGCCTGTTTGCTTACGCCGTGTGCATTGAGCAATAAAGTAAGCAATAAAATCGCACACGGAAAAGAGTGATTTTTGCCCCGTTCGAATAACACACCGGTTCGGTTCCAGGTTTTCTGCGCCAAAATCTACGTACGTACAGGTTTTAATGTTGTTGTTTCATCGCTTGCCACTTACGACCTCTACCTTGAAGAGCGCTGCTGTGGCCATGCACAACTCTTCGGACTCGTAAGGGAAAATTGCTCAAGAAAGTAGGAGATAGCAGGGCACAGCAAACACTAAATTGGAAGAATTGTCCCAGGTCAAATAACACGTTGGGGGCAAAATACTAAAACAGATAACAACTGGAACCTCAACAGCAAAGGGCACACACGATCGTAAAAAAGCCAAGGGCCTGTATGTGCTCTGCACAGCACAATAAAAAACAAAGATGGATGCGACGCTTTGCACAACAGACCATCAGCGAAAAACAAAAGCAAACCTTCAACACACACACACCCACATACACACAGTCCATCCTTCTTGGAGGCTATGCACCCCCACTCATTCACCTTTCTACGTACGAAAAACAACAACCCATATCTACGAGGCAGAAATTCTTCAGCAAGCAACGCCCTCTAGCGTAAATTTTAGCATACAAACAACACCTTTATTGCGGCTTGTGTAATTAGCTTTATATTTGCTATAAAAAAAAAACACCTAGAATGATGTACGAGTCTTGCGCGAGTATTGAAATTGCAAATTCTACATTAAAAGTATTGACCATTCTTCGTTCCTTGCTTCTCATAAAAAAGGAACCAACTTCACGATGCATTTTAGAGCTCTCCTGTGTTTCTGATGATGCTAGATGCAAGGTTGTATAGCTTAAGCCGAGAGAGAGCGAGAGAGAAAGAATGAAGAGACTGGAACAATAAATGACACAACAAAAAGCGAACCCTCATAAAATACTCAAGAGGTGTACCATTAATGGCTTCGATGGAAAAAAACAGGGACAGAGGACCCTGACGACGGGGGGTTGCGCTGCTGTTGACTGCACGAGGTGCAGAGCACGTGCAGGTAACCGTCAGTATCGGTGATCCTTCGCTGGTGCGGCACGAGAACCAAACCACTGCTTGGTGTATGGGCCCCGGACCATACCCAACACACACCTTTGTGTCGAGCGGATCATAAAAGATCGCGTAAAGGCACCTGAACATCCCGAAACGGACCATCGGGAGACGAAGATACGGGAGACATCATGTCTCTGCCGGAGATCTTCCTCCGGCGTTTTATGACCGTGTGTGCCCTCCCGCTCCTAAAGGCAAGAAGTTTTATTGAACCACCAGGTAAAACCTCCCGCTTATGCGCTTGAACCCTGGGGCTGGAAAGTGGAAAGAACCACCACGTTACCTAGCGAGGACGCTGCGTTTGTTGAAGCTTCCGAAGATGGTGTGTTGGGTGGAAAGGGCGTTTGCGAAAAACCGACTCCGTAATGTCTCTCGGTTTTATGGCGGCATATATAGATATTGTGTGAGCTATTCTCAAGGACCGGCGCTTGGATAGTTTCTGAGCTTTTGAAAAGACACTGTTTGATGTTCTCTGTGCCTTCTTCGTGATCCGAAACTTCAACTGCCATGGATAATCTGGTTGAAGTCTTCACTGTCCCCATGTAACGGGGTACACTGGGATAACCATTTCAGTGGCGTTATTCACTTCATTTAACGATCGCTCGGGATTGATTCTCGGTAGTTAAAAAATAGTGCGTAATTAGGTACAATTTCTTGCCCGAAAGGGATTGTTTTGGAATCGCCAATGTTTATAAGATTGCTTTGGTTTATAGATAGAAGTAATTGTTTCCATTCTTTCTCTTCTTCCGAAATCAATTTCTAAGGTTCATCAGGTTTGCAAGAGTTTTCTCGGCTAAAATGTGGAATATTAAATGTCACATGGAACGAGTTTTTCAAGATTGCCTAGCTTTATATCCCCGTTTTACGATTTCTCGTTATTAAATATTTATTAAGCGAGTCTTACACTGAAGTATCGCTGGATAATTGAAACATTCCAGCCCTGGCATTCGCGTGTTTAGAGTGTCAAAATTGATGACCCTCGTTATAAACCGGACATTGGCTAACTTCAACTCAATCGAAAAATTTTATGTAAAACATGTCTCCTGAAGTATAATTACAATCGTTCAAAACCCGTTTTAACCTATCTTATGTTTACCATATCACACAAAACGCTCGTAATACTAAGCAAACACCCATACACGCGCTCGCCCAGTTTTTTGGTCCCTAAACAAACAGACCAGCTCATCCAGAATCGAAGATTGCGAGAATTGTTTAAAAAAAAGCATCAAAACCCATGTAGGCACACATTCCACGCATCCGAAATACGTCTAAACAGATCGCACAACAGTTAGACACACATACGCGCGCGCGCCTGTACATAAATAGACACACGGAGGGAAAACATTTCCATTCCAATTATCCATTTCTTCTTAGCAGCAAACAAATACCCGAAACAACAACTCGCCGTTGCACAAAAGCCAATGGGATATGGGTAAAGCATATAACAAGTTCAGAAACTGGATACTGATGCGCAGAAAAAAAAAACGCAAAACACACAATCAGTGACATTTGCAAATTAATTGAATGCAATCGAACAATTGCGTTTCAATAGAAACGGCACCGCCACACTAGGAAATCAGGAAATCAGCGCATAACAAGAGACAACAATTATAATTGGTACAGCGGCGCAACTGTTGCTGAGAGACGGGCAGAAACATCTAGTATCACTGAATGTTTGCAAATGGTTTCAGTTGCACAGGATAAGCAACCAATCCGATCAAGCGCACTCATTAATCCCGGGGATCTATCCGTGTCAAAGCGCGCGAGAGATCGAAAAACCTGCCGAAGGAATGTGCAACTGATTAGATACGTTTCCTGCTGGCCCACACCTTGTACGCATCAAGAGTGGCAGGACACTTGATTCCAGATACATCCTATCGTAACGAACAGCAACAGCTTTAAAAAAAAAAACAAACAGTTACGAATAATAGAGAGCGTTTGGAAATAGGTTGGCGTTGGTAATGCATTTCTATTTACCAACAAACTACTAACGAGCAACATCATTATCCTTTTTGATAATGAAGTGGAAAAAGTGGAAAAACTTCTCGTTTGAGAGTTGTGTTGTTTGCCTTCCCCCGTCCATTGGTGCTTTGTTTGTTTTCTGTTCTGAAACGCACAAATCGCCCGAGAATCGCATTTAATGAGCGGAACTACTGATTTTTCTCCTCAAGGCACACTAGCATTTCTAGTACACGATTGATGGTGCGCGGCTGGAATTTTCCGGAATATTTCCAATCCGGTCGTGAAGCACGTGACTGGTTATTTTCCACTGTTTGGGGCTGAATTTCCGGAAGCAGCACATCATTATGTCCGTACGTTGGTAACGTGAAACATTAAGAACTGTAAGGAAAACAAAGTTCAATATAGAATTAGTTCTTAGGTACGGTAATACGGTCTGATAATTTCCAACAATCATGTGGACCGACAAAATCTTGCTAAATAGCTGACTAGTTGGACAACTTTATTGCAACCATACTTAACAGGATTAAAAGATAGAAAGAAAGTTGTGGTGTTCTTTGATGTTCGCTCAAGCTGTACTGTTTTTGCCTTGGACAGTAACAGCCGTAAGTTCAATCACTCAGCTCGGATGAACTATTACAGTTGCACTGATGCGATAGATAGGATTCCATGTACGCATCACCCGTGTATCAACCACAATCCTGACGAAAAGATCCGGTGATGGAATCAGTAGCGGCGCCAATCTTCACAGAGTCCATGTCTCCAGCGGTGTGTAGGTGAGTACAGGGACTATAAAGATTCTCCGTCGCGAAAGATATTTTGAGTGGAGACGTTTTCTCAGACTATTGTATGAGCAATTCAATGTCTATGTTGTTGGTGGCGCTAACTTTTGACCCCAAATAGGGTAAGTTTTGGAGGACTTCGAAGATACAATCACCAATCTGTACATCGCCCTCGAGTAAATCCGTGGTTTTGATGTCATCAGCGAATACCAGGATCTGGAGTGACCTATAGAAGATAAGCCTCGAAGTTTCTACCTCCGAGTCTCGGATGGCCCTCACTAGCGCCAGATTGAATAGGAGACAAGTAAGCCCGTCTCCCTTGTGCAGGCCCTTGTTAGGAGTAAAGGGCCCTGAAAGTTTTCAATGAAACAATGAAGAGATGATGCTACGCCATTGTCTCCAATATAAGGAGCTACGGGTAAAACTTAATCACAGAAAGCTGGCAGGACAAGACCTCACGAGGTTGTAGTGCCAAGGAAGAAGAAGAAAATTTAGTCAGTGGGTTGATTTTCCGTTGCGAAATCCTCTCTGTTAGTTTCCAATAATTTCTTCGGCGAATGAGACAACAGTCGATCTTGTAGTATTAGGGAGAAAATATTGTAGGCGTGTGTATCCTTGAATAGTAAGAATTTAAGTTTTTAATAATCTTAAACAGCATTAACACATGCTCAAGAATCAATCAAGAATGAACCCCTTCATTTGCAGCAAGTAGTTGACGACTTTGTGATTGATTTTTTATGGGGGAGTGTTGGGAATATCCAGAGCCAGACGTAGAGCTCTCGGTCTTTCACTCTCAGTGCGTGACAACATTCAAGTGTGGCTTAACATAAATGATCTCCAGTGTCCACAAAACATCACACAACTACCACCCGATCAGCAGTGTCGAAGTGTTGCCCAACAACTTCAAGCCGAAGATGCAGCCAAAGAAGGAATGGGAGGACACAGTGGGTTAAAGAAAAGCAATATAAAAGCTTCAATCATCTCTCCTTCTTTCATTCTCTCTCTCTCTCTCTCATCCGTTCTTAGCCTTGTTATGCTTAAGCTTTTTAACTACTTTAGTGCGCCCTCTCTTTTTGGCTGCCGTTTCTCAGAAGGTACGCATGTGTCTTGGCCGCTGGCACGAGATGATCTTGATGCTGCCGTAAAACAACGGCCGCACGGTTAAACGATATACGCACACACACACACACAGCAACAACACGATCACGTCTCGTTTTGACCGAGACAATGACAACCGTAAAAAAAAAAGCGGAGGACCGGCACAGGAATGTAACCAGGAATGTGGGCCCTCCTTCCCAGAAACCCACCAGCACCACCAAAACAACCAGCCAATCATTTCTTGCTCTCCTTCACACATACACGCTAGGCATGTTCTTATCTGCTGCTGCTGGAGAGCTTTCTTTATTGGGATCCCCAAGATTTTTTTTTTAGGATCGTCGTTCCGCAGCTTCTTCGCGTGAGTTAGAAACGTCTGCACCAGCAGAAGGATCAATTATTCGTGGAAAGGTAACGATGACTTGAAGCTAACGATAGGGACCGCAAGACCTGGAAGAGATCGTGCCCTTGATCGCTCCAATATTCTTCTCGCGCTCGCTCTCTCACTCTCTCTCTCTCTCCCCGAACCTGTGTCTCCTTCTTAGCAGCAGCAGCAGCAACAGCAGCATCCAGTTCTGGGTCCTGGACGAAGCCGCTGCTAGCCGGCCGCCGTTGAACGGCTTGCCACCCCCAAGAGAGAACTCTTCCCGAGATTTTACACGCCGTCGTAGTACAACATGTTGACCGTTGGAAGACATCTCTCGTTTGTTTCTTTGCCTGCTTTATTCGTGTTGCTCCCTTTTGTGAGTGGTTCCTGTTTCGTTCGAGCCCTTTTTCGAATGAAATGATTATTTTCAATATCTTTTTCTTACCCCCGAGACCCCTCTCGGAATACCCTCGCCACTGACCAGCGAAAACAGACGATTCTTGGAAACATCAGCATCGAAATTCGAAATGGATGGTTGGTGAAAATATTTAGCTACACAAGAAGACAGTTTAGGGATTTAAGTCTAATACGTAGAAATTATAACAAAACCCTAAATATATATCTCCGGGGCAAATATAGTATATCTCCGGGGCAAAAGGATTGATGAGATGGGCCCGTGAACAGTCGTTCAAATATCCTGAGATATTGACGATTGCACAAGGTTGGAGAAAACTGCAAGGAAAACATCTTTAGTCCAATATTCAGTTGTTTTTGTAGAGCGATCTGATTGAGGAAAAAGCAAACCATGGGACCACTCACACACACGAATGTATAATAATCAAGAGAAAAAAGAAAGAAAACCCAACAAACCAACAACAGAAACACGACCGCATTCGCATTCTCAGACTCTCAGTCATTAACCTAACCATAGAAAATTGCAACCCAAAAAAGGCGTACACACACACACGCGCGCGCGAGAGGAATCACGAGGAACTGCGGACATTCAATGAAGGAAGGAACAACAAAAAGATCAGCGATGAACAACAGTAGTTAAGAAGCTCCCAATTAACAAAGCATTGGGAGAAGCTTGGGGAGGGCCAGCATAAATAACAACTATACTCGTCCAAAGTGTGTCCAAACGCTTCGCTTCCACCTCTCCTGCATTGTAGATAGCTGAACAACTTGTTCACTTATTCTGACGCCATCAAGACGTTTATCCTTTTTAGAATTCTCTTTCGCGACCGACGCACAGTGGGTTCCAGTTGTTTTGTTTGTTGATCAAATTTAGGGAACATGAATCTTCCTCTAGTTAGGCGCTTAAACCTGTTGACATGAATTGATATAAGTAGTCGCCGATGATGAAGTAATGGCATTGTTGAGCCATCTAGAAAAGCAAGAACCCTAGTGTCGCCTGATCGATACCGGTCGTATTACAGCCTGAGGAAGTTTCTGCCCTCAATATACCTGTCGCGACAGAGGAAGCTGCTACTGTTTACTCTCATACGCCTCTGAGACATGGACTCTGTCCAAAACTGACGAAACTCTCTTAGTCGCGTGCGGGAGAAAGATACTTCAGAGGTCTTTTGGATACTGTTGGACAGCAAAGATATTGGAGGAGTCACTGCACAATCTCTATAAGCTATTCAATGATCTCAATTTTGTGCTAGGTGTTAGATTCTCTATACCTCGCAGGAGGAAACTGTATATGTCTTGCAAAAAAGACGCCGGAGTTACCTTCCCCTGTAAAGTAGCTTAACCTTGGTACATAAGCTTAAGGGGAGGTGTGGTAGGCCAAAAACGAGCTGTAGTGAAGGCGACTCTCTGGAGAAGATTATAATAGAGTAGATCTTATGCTACGCAAGCGTAAATTCCTCTAGTTAACACATCGTAGTTGGTTGGCCGATACTTACTCCTTCTTCTTCTTCTCTGGCTCTACAACTTCAGTAGGTTTTGACCTGTTATATCTAGCTTTCTATGACTTGGTTTAGCTGGATAGCCAGTCCTGCGTACGGAGACTGACTTACTCCAGCAATCAGAAATATTCGTTTTGATGCGAGATCAACTGCAAACAGTTGGAATTACTAGAATTTTTGTTACAACTCCTATCGTAACGTCATTCCCATTCATTTTTAACCTGCAGAGATCTTGACGTCCTTAACTTTATTGTACCCCTAGCTGACTGTTCGAAATATCCGTCATACCTCGTTCGTACGTGACTGACAAATGTGCTGTCATGTGCATCCTGACAATTTTCGCAACTAAGCAAACGGGCGAATTCTTCTTCTGATTTGATTGTTCAAGTTTCGCCATAAATTACTGAACATGGCACCCAGTGACACCAGCATATTCTGGGTAATAAGCACCCGTCCAAATTAGGCAACTAAGCGTTTGTTCTTTTCTTTTGCCCAAACCCCTATTACTAACTAAGCTCACTGTGCGCGCCCGCGGTTACGGAATGGGGCGCTTCTGATCGCCTAATCCGGTTCAGCGACGATCATTCGCCCCGTCTCTACCACTTGTGTCTCTTTCTTTTATCGTCTTTGCATCACACACACACACACAGCAACCAGACAGAAGACGAGGATGAAAAACACAAAACCAACAGAAGTATGGAGAGACATGTCTGGCGCGTCGTTCAAGCGCGCTACAACACATCATCATCATTGCGCTCTGCACGTTCATCATGGGCAAAGAAGTTCAGGGCGCTCTATACACGGGGTGGGACTTGTCGAGGAAAATGTGGCCTCTCGCTCTCTATCGCACGTCGCAACTTTGATCTTACCGATCATCCGCACATTGCTTACTGACACGCCAAAAATGTGCGTGTGCGTGTGTGTGTGTGTGTGTCAGTGCTCATCAATTCTCAAGGGTCAGGGCAATACGCACTGCAAAAGGATCCTGGCTTCAACGTCTTCTACTGGCCGTGATTACATGATATGGCGGGATAGTGTTCGTGAGTGTCCATCTCGCATATTTCGGGTTCGGTTTCTGTTTTCTAAATTGGATTGCACAAATGGTGGTGTACCAGACAGAATATGGTGTATTCTCGTGCCCCTCTTATTCAACTATTTAACAGAAAAGCATCAAAAAGAGCAACACTTCTTCAACCCACAGGACCCTCACACAAGCTTAATAGGAAAGGACACACACCTTTTGCATCGATTGTTTGACCTTTCTATATCCCACGCTCACTCAGCTTCTTTGTGAAGATGAAACAGAATAGAAAAAAAAGGGACGCGCGTGTGGTGGTTGACGAAACAAACCACTTCACAACCTTACACTCTTAATCCCTTTTTTCACAGTTCTCTGAACTGACCCTTGGAAAGGCTAAAAGGATGCGCTACTCTTCTTCTTAACCTAGTCTTTTTGTTGCTGTTGTTGTTGCCAGAGGGTAAGTTTGTTCTCATGGTGACACAATGATCATGCAGCATTGATCAACAAGCCCATATTGTCGAACGATGGGTGTTAGGAACAATGGGTCATCTTCCACTTGAGAAAGTGTCGGCCACCAGCAGCAGCAGCAGCAGCAGCAGCAGTATGACACAGTTATGCATTTTTTTTTACATTTGCGATTGCGACACAGCTAAAAAAGAAGAAAAAGATGAAAGGTGAGTTATAACACCTAACCTGAGCGTGGGTCGTTGACGCGTTAGTGGAATGCTTGGGAATAGGTTTTGCTCGCTCTGACAGTTCCCAAACGGTTGGTGGTAAATTTACAATAAGCGCAATAAAGCAAACATCGTTTGTTTGATGTTCAGCAAGGGAACAACAAATGAAGGTAGTAAAAGCAGTAATTGTTGTTTCAGCGGCACACAAACTCCCAAACATACACCGAAAGAAAGGACTGCAAAACTTAAATCTAGGAAGCCAGAAATGTCATGCCCGAGGCAACTGGTTGTGTGTGTAGTGCAACAGAAGATGTGTTGCATTTCTACACTCAATACATCTTAGTAGAAGCGGCCATGTTGGAGAATCGCCTTGAAGCGTCCAACTGTGAGTGATAAAACACTGCCGATGAAGAAAAAAAAAAGGATTACATTAACAAATTAAACAAACAAACCGATATTGTGCATGTGTCAGACTCACACCCTTAGTTGGAGTTGATCGCGATTTGTTTGCTTTCGTTTTCCTTCATTGTTTATGCTGAATACGCGGTTTAATCAAATACATAAAACCTTTAACACATGTCTGTGTCTGTCTTTCGTACCATCACCACCTCCACCAGCCCCGCTGGGGCTCCCGTTAACACCACAAAAAGTCGGCACCCTTTTACCAGACATCTGTGTGTCATGAGTAGTTGTCCAAAAACCAGCGAGAGCGAGAGAGTATGTGCCGATTTTAAAAATAGCCTTTCTACATTGCTTTGCCAAAGCCAGCCGCTGATCGTGTGATCGTGTGTCCGCTTGTACTAGCGCAAATACTCGCAGCACCAAACGAAAGAGACAGAGAGTGAGAGAAAGAACAAGAGAGTCATTAACGATCGCATTTTAGCATTCGCAAGGCACAAATCTATAGCGATCGGGTTCCGATGCGCATCGTCGATAAGGTTTTCATGTATGATGATCGGTTGATGTACGATGCAGCAACATGATCGGTTAAGAACAGAGACAGAAGGATGTCCTACGACCGGCCGGCGGGAACGGTGACGCATTCCACGAGTGACAAGGCATGTCGGGCTTGTGCGGATAAAAATTGGAGCACGGGGGGAGGGAGAAGGGTTGCCAGGATGTGCAAGCAATACAACAACAACAATGCGACGTTTCGCCAAATGACATACACAGCGCCGTGTTTGGTGCATCATCTGGATTGCAGGGGTCGCTAAAGTCTTGCAAAATTTTGCTCAAAGTAATATCATTTGGTTTATCTGGAAGCGGTGCCAGATGCCATCACGAACAGACCCGGTACCGAATCTCAGCTGAACGCTACTATCACGATACGGAGTAAAATCACGTCAAGAAAGCCGGAAATGGGGTAGGTCAAGATTTCTCGGAGTTGTAATATCCGAAATGACGTCGTGATTAACACATTCCGTACCGCGTCATCCAAATATGGGTGACGGGTAGGTTTCACAGGGTCCCGCGTCGTCACCCATATTTGTGAAAATTAAGTACAAATTACATGTTTGAGTGTAAAAATTGCAAATGTACAATAAAGCGTTAAATAGAAATTTTTAACAATTATTTTTATTTAATTTATAATATGACGGCCGGGGGGGCCGTATTGTCATTTTTAGCAATTAAATTTATTTATTTATTAATAATTCTATTCACTTCAAACGAGTGTGAAGTTGGATAAACCAACGTGATTTTTTTTTTCATTTATTTAGTGAGACTTTGAGTCTCATAGACCTTATTCGCCACTTTCCGGTAAATGGTTCCATGTGATTAATGACGAGTATTGCAAGAAGTAGTCTTTAAATTTCTTTCTAAGCTTTTGCTAAAGTGTAAAAAACGGGGAACATCGTGATAATATTGTAGAATACATTCTTTCGCTCCCAGGAGTAAAAGTTATACGAAAAATAAATCAACCAGTACCCTTCTGTTGATGAATGAAACGCCGGATATTCTGTTTTTTGCTTTCCAAGGTCTCGCGCGCATTCTGAAAAATTGCATTGCTGTCCGGTGATGCGCTCAGTGATGTTTGGCAATCCCCAGGAAACCGATACCGATTTGCGCTGGGCCCCAACACGTGCTAACTTTAAATCGCCTCTAAGAACATTCTAAAAACCCTGCCTTAAAACACACACAGGCAAGAACCAGACGGGCGGGATGTTATTTCATATTTTGCGTCCGTTAGAATTCCATCGTGCTGTAGTAGTAAAAATGGTAGAGCGGAAAGGAGTCTACCAAAGCCAAACAACCGATCGCCAGCCCAACGAAAAAGAGTATAAAGAGAGCGTCTTGATGTCAGACTCAGAAACAGTCTCGCGTGTCTCGAGTCGTAAAGCATAAGACACGCGGATAAACGTAATGTGCATCGCACCATCATTCGCGAGACAGTAGAAGCGAAAGAGCGTTGATTGAGCGTTCAAAGTAAAGGAAACAAGAATTCTAGATCTCTTCTAGCAAAACAAACTTTGACACTCGGTATAAGCGGCTTTCTAAGACCGCTAATAAATCGCTGTGATGTGGTTGTTGGTGCACTTCTTGCACACAATGCGCACCATCTTCTTAAGAGACACTCGGGCGTGAATTGTCGGGGTCGCGGCACGAAACAAGGATTTAGCTAAAAGTCCTCCAAAATAAATGTCTAACAGCAGTCACACTAAAATATTAAAATTCGGTAATTAATACGCTCTCTTAGGCCCTTGATATCCTTTTCTCTTTTTCTTTGTTGGTGTAGCAACTTCGAGAGGCCATTTCTGGCTGCCTTGACTTCAGTATATCTGTAGCTGGAGCTGTCAGTATTCAAAACTTCTGAACATGCTTAGTTCATCTGCATCTGAAGCCTATCTGAAGGCCTGAGACTGAAGATGCAACATATCGTATTGTAACTTAATAGCATCATGGAGCGATATAAGGACTCTCTCGTAATGGATAATGTTTGAGGCAATCAGTGCCAGATATTTTCAAGCCACCGAAGCCAACCTTGGTATTCCAAGACCTCTTAAAATAATAGTAGAGCCAACAGAAGAAAGAGTTAGATACTTTTTACCAGATAGACAGACAGATTCACCAAAATTCCCACCTATTGCTCGCATTAAATGTCAAAGAAGACCCCTGGTTTGACGTGTTCTGGTGGGTCGCCAAACACGTACACAAAAATTTTGCCCACGCAACCTATATATTCCGATACTTTATTTAGCTTTTGTTCGATCGTAGATGTATCATAAACTGGTGTTGCACACAGTATCATATGCACCAAACTATTAGCTGAAACATGCATTTTGCACTTCTCCTTCTTCTTCTCAAATAGTATCTTGCGAGAAGAGGGTTGCGAGAGAGCGAGAGACGTAAAGTAAGCAGCGTTGGACAAATAGATGTACACGCGGTACGGTACGAGTAGAAAATTTAGAAGTGATCTTCGTCTATAAATATAGTTCTCACACCTAAAAATTCCTTTTTTTTTGCAACATACACATGTCACAGGAAGCAAGCCGAAAACCATCCCGGGACGGCTGCAACGCAATTTGTTGGTAGGAGTGTGTTGTAAAACAATTGTTTGTATGTCGCATTTTTTTTTAAAGGGACAGGACGCGAAGCGACATTGCTGAGGGAAGACACTATGCACACATACTACACGCAAACACTTAGAATTGGCCCAATTGATCTAGATCAAAGAGGAGCAACTTGTCATTCTATCGTGACTTCAATTGTTTTTTTTGCATACCAAATGAATTACACAATTCCGATTGATTGAAGCCAAGATTTGTTCAACCGAGTAAGAGCACATGTCAACTATGGGAATAAAAACTATTTGTTTTGTGTTTCATTAGTTTTATAGAGCGATGTGTACGATAACTCATGATCGTAAAGCGTCTTAACGATAATACGCGCTCCTAATTTATATAAATATGTGACGATAAATCGATCAAGGGTGTGAGAAAGATATAATTATAAATTAAATATAGATATAAGCATATAAAAAAAAAACACTAACACACACACACACACACACACAGTCACTAACCTTACGTACGCGCTTGCTGCCTACCGGGGTTCATAAATTTGACACACAGCGAGCAGCTGTGCAGCAGTACTATTGATTGATGCTAATTGCATGATGCATTGAACGGACTTGTTGATGGACGGTTCTCAGCTCAACTACGGCGTGCGGTGCTGTTGATATGACGTTTCTGCACCCATAAATTTGTGTCTGTGATATACGAACGTTGTTTCACACATACATCATACGCGTTCTTCACTAGCAACAGTGCACGCTGCGCTCACAACAAACTTCACTCTGGGTAACGATCGCACACCGCGTCGGGAAACGAATAGAGCGCAAATCGAAAATAAAACACACAAAACGATAAATATATTTGGTGCAAAATGTGTTGCAGCCAACGTGCAATCAAACAACGATCGATCAAATTTGGAAGTTGCAGTAAAGAAGATCAAACAGAGCGGCAGAGACACAAACACACACGCACACCAGCAACAATAGAGGAGAACGCTCTAAACTCATCTCGCGCTAGGCGGGTTTATTTGTTTTTGCTATATTCCACACACCCGCACACACACACACACTGACAGGAACGGTCATATGTTAGCTACTATCGAAATTAAGCCGTCCAATACACACATCCGACACAAGCGTCACTCGAGGTAGAGACAACAACTACCGACGCGCGCACTATTTACACGAGTCACTGCAGCAGTTGTTGCGTTACCGCCGGGGTTTTTGTGGCTCACGGGTACAAGAAATGGTGAATTCCGGGGACTTATCATATCACACCGCTACCGAACGATGACAGGTAGAGGTGAGCGCGGGGAAAGGGGATGAGCGAGGAAGAATCCACCATGCCACCGTGTGCGAAACGGGGGTGATGGTGTATTGGTTCCGAAAATAAGAACCGATGAGCGGTTTTGATTGTTGTTTGCTTTGCACAATCGCGCTTTGCGTGTGAGGAGAAAAATATCTTGCGTACGCGGCGCGACACAACACATCCGGGGCCAACTTTTGCGGTACAAATATATTCACTAGTGCACACACACACACACACACGCATACACACCCACACGTACACGAGCGCAAATAACAAAAAAAAATTCACCAGAAGTCCAAAGATCGTGCCGCCGGGGAACTGGCGGATCGTGGCATCTTGGCAGAAAGAGCACGAGCACACGCCTGTTTCGCTCACTGGATGGTTGATGTGTACGCGATCTCCAGTTCTCCAGAAGGAATTATTATCACGGCGAGAAGGCTAGCAGACTAGACAACAAAAAAAAAACCGGTGCGAAAACGAGATGGATCTCGATAGAGGGAGAGCGAGAGCATGTGTGTTCGTGGACGTTACCGGTTCCGCGTGTTATCGGATTTGTTTTGTTAGTTTAACTTCGCCCTTAACGCTATCTCTTTCTCTCGCAAGAATTCTTGCACTGTCTCCCCTTCCCCCCCCCCCCTTCACGCCCTGTAATCATAAAAACGCTATCATAAACGAAGCGAAAGAGAGAGAGAGTAAGAGAGAACAGCTTATCACAAAAAAAAGAAACATACACGCAAAACAGAATCTCAACGCGAAGGACACCTCAAAAAGCAGGCTTCACCTTTCGTGTGTGTTATCATCACGGCTGATATTTAAAAAAAAACACGCACACACTTGTGCATCCTCTTCTTTCTTTGCGCTTCTGTTCTCCACGGGCTCACAGGTGATCTCGCGAGCTTGGGGGGTTGCAGTCACAAACAAATCACACGCTAAAATGAGATCAATCAAAAGGTAGTTATAGGAAATCTTTCTCCTCTACTGTATATCGAAACCATTACGACTGCGCTTCGTGTTATAATCCAGATTTCGGGGTATCCTTGGCGTCCTAATCTTGAACTGTTCAAGAACTATCAAGCAACACCAAGAAAATATATTTTACTGATAGAAATAGGGACAATTTTTTGTTATTAGGTGAATTGTGTGGTATAAAAATGTCGAGAGGCATACATTAGACCTTAAAAACATACGATAACGAACGATCAAACACGAATGTTGTGTTTGTTAGTCTGGTTTGGATTGAATTGGTTCAATATTGGTGAAATGTTCCTCTTCTTCTTCGTCTGCTGTGGCACTGCAGCCTCGAGAGCCTTCTTGGATTTTATTTTACCCATAGTTCGAGTCAAAATGATCAGCAAGAAATTTGATACCGGTCATGGGGTGTAAAATACAGAACACAAAGTCAGTTATTCGATACAAAATATCGTAAGTACATGATCATCTCGCTCTACCTGTTTACAAAGATTAATTTTATTTCCTTTTGGCAAATTCTAAAAGTTGCTGTTCGATAATTTCTCCATTATTCAGCTATAAAAGTCGTTCTGCATCCTTTAAACCAGTTACGATTCTCAGGAGTCGCAAACAGCAACAGCCTTTTGATCGAGCAGTCGCCAATGTCCAGGCTAGCTTTGTGTACGCTCTGTGTGTGTGAAGGTAAGTGCAACAACAAAAGTAACCAGGAAGACAACAAGCCAATTCGCTAGAATTTAGTGTTTTTAGCACCCGGTAGTGAGCGAAAACCGATCCACACACAACCACGTGTCTGCACAAGCTGAGCACACACCGCCACTCGGCGCACTTGTGTAAAGCAATTGGTATTACAAAATTTCTACCTCCATCGTCTATTGATCGGGAAGATTCACGTTCTCGAATTGTACACCTTAGAACAAATAGAACCTACACACAGACGAGCGCGCGCGCGCGCACACACGGGGAGCCTGTAACGCACCTCACAACACATCAAACACCCAATTGTGTTGCAAATTGTTCGGGACGACCTCCCCCCCCCCCCCAAAATATGGCCGCGTACGGTCGGTGCACTTACACAGTTGTGTGCCCGGAGCACGCATGTCACACGGCGCGTTTCGCAAACAACACTCGACTTGGAGATGGCACACCGAATTAAATCCACGTACGGCGAGAATACGCACGGCCGCCAACCGACCGTTTTTTCAAAGGTTTAGTAGCTTTCGGGTCGGAACACCACACTGAAGCCCGGGCACACGTCCAACGGCTACGAGCTCGGACAACATTTTGAGAAGGTTTTTCGCATCGAACGCGTCGGTGTCGCAGGTTCTTTTCGTGTCTGCTTTGGAGTTGCGGATCGTATGTACGGTTCTCTCTGAGAATTGTTAATCACACTTTTTGGTGCGCCGGAAGGAGAAAGATATAGCGTGCGACAGAGAGAGAGAGAGCGAGAAAGCGAGCGAGAGTTCTCTCTTTTGTTGGATGATCGTGTTTTACGAATTCTTGTTCATGATTCAAGGTATCTCTTTCGCACCATCGTGCTTTCTCTCGCTTCTGGTGCGATCGTTTGGATCTAGGATATAGCGTTGATTGCTATGCATTGGTTAAAAAATTAATTGTTTGTTTGGCACTAACAATAAGTGTAGAAAAAAAGGCTAATCTTATTTAGATATTCCTTTTGATTGCAGTAAAGTGTAGCCCCGCCGAGGGGAATTGTTCTTGTTCTAGTAATATGGATTATATTTACAGTGCGAAACGTGCTTGGAAGAAAAAAAAACAATCTATAAAAACAGGGAGTTCATAATCAAATTTAGTCATATTGAGTTAGTATTAGTGCATTTATCTTAAAAACGCATGTGCATTCAGTATCACACTCAGTGATACCTTGTACAGTGCTGTTGAATCCGCTACATCTCGATATCATGAAGCACTGAGATCCAGATCCAGGTTCGAGATGAGAAATGCAAGTAATAATATTTAACTCAGGACTGATAATCATGGTTTCTAATTTCATACTCATTTCATCAGTTTCATAGCTTATATTGTACAAAGAAAAATAAGAGTAACGTAACGTTTTACGAGGCTAGAGTGCAGCAACTACAGGGGTATTACGGTGTTGAATACCGCCTACAAGATTCTCTCCCTAGTTATACAAGACAGACTTGTCCCATTCGTTGAAGAGATAGTTGGAAAATAGCAAAGAGGATTCCGAAACGGAAAATCAACCACTGACCAGATATTCACCATGCGACAATTCTTGGAGAAGATGACGGAGCAGTAGCTCCTACCATCTCTTCATTGATTTTAAAGCCGCATACGATAGCATAGCCAGGGTAAAACTATACGACACAATGAGCTCATTTGGAATCCCGGCCAAGCTTACCAGGCTTGTACGTATGACAATGACCAACATCACTTGCCAGGTGAAGGTGCATGGAAAACTCTCAGGGCCCTTTACTACCACCATGGGTCTGCGACAGGGAGACGGGCTTGTTAGCCTCCTATTCAATCTGGCGCTAGAGAGGGCCATCCGAGACTCGGAGGTGGAAACTTCGGGGACCATCTTCTATAAGTCACTCCAGATCTTGGCATACGCTGATGACATAGACATCATTGGTTTGAGGCTCTCCTATGTAGCAGAAGCTTATCAAAGGATCGAGCATGCGGCACTGAACCTCAGGTTGGAGATCTTCTTCTTCTTCTTCTTCTTCTTCTCTGGCACTACAACCTCTGTAGGTCTTGGCCTGCTATTTCTAGCTTTCTATGGCTTGTGTTTTACCCGTAGCAGAATAGTCAGTTCTGCGTACGGGGAGGCGGTCCGCCAGGATTCGAACCCCGGTCCTGCCGTGTGAAGACCGGCGCCGCTATCGGATACACCACCGGGCCGCCCCCGGGTTGGAGATCAACGAGGCAAAAACCAAAATGATGGTGGCACCACCAGCGGCCCTGCTAACAAACACTGATTTACGCAGGGGTGATGTACAGATAGGTGATCGCACCTTCGAAGTCGTCCAAAACTTCACCTATCTGGGGTCAAAAGTCAGCACCGACAACAACATAAACGTTGAGTTGCGCGCAAGGGTGCTGGCTGCCAACCGGTCATACTACAGCCTGAGGAAACTTCTCCACTCAAAACACCTGTCGCGACGGACGAAGCTGGGACTGTACAGAACCTTTATAGTCCCAGTACTCACATACGCCTCTGAGACATGGACGTTGTCCAAAACTGACGAAACCCTCTTAGCCGCGTTCGAGAGGAAGATGCTCAGAAGGATTTTTGGCCCCGTATGTGTGGAAGGACAATGGGCCGCTACAACGACGAGCTCTATGAGCTGTACGGTGATCTTACCATCGTGCAGCGAATTAGGCTCGCCAGGCTCCGGTGGGCTGGTCATGTCATGAGAATGACACCGGACGACCCAGCCCGTAAAGTCCTTTTAGGCCGTCCACATGGACAGAAGAGGCGTGGTAGGCCCAAATTGAGATGGAGTGATGGCGTAGATGCGTCCGCCAGAACGGCCGGGATAATGGATTGGCAGACGACGGCGCTAGACCGTGAGCGGTATCGAGGATTGTTGCAGCAGGCCAAGACCGCGAAGCGGTTGTAGCGCCTGATAAGTAAGTAAAGTAACGTTTTACGAAAGTACACACATTTGTTTTAATACCCAAACAATACGGCGGAGGCGAGTAATGAGAGAGTTAGCAATGTTTATTGAAACATATTACAACAAATTACGAATTATGAAATAATCAATAGTTGTACTGGATAATGCGCCAAGTCCCTGCTGTATGTAACGAAACAAAATGAATTAAAGTAATGAAAAGAACAGGAACCTGTAGGAATGGATCGTAACTCGGCCGCGTTCGATGAAACTTCCCCCTGTCAATGTGGTTGAGATTCAACTACAACCGTGATAGCCTAACTTCCTTATAGCCGATAGAGAGCTTACTCAAACTTAACCCCGACACGCTAACTAAATCAGGTAACCTGTGCCCTTACTGTCGATTTTGTGTGAGCCCTGTGAGCCCTTACATTCCTCCAGAAATCCCAACATCACCTTCACTCGGTAGTGTCCCGTACGGTAGATCGTACAGCACGATCAGCTTTACCAGGTTGAGCAGATGCTCACGGCGACGCTCGGGATTCGATTCGTTTTCCGTTTCCATGGGACAGTCGCGCGAACTTTCCCCTACCAACCCTTCGTTCGGATCGCTAATCGTGCGCAGATTCAGGTACTGGTGAACGATAGGTTTGTAGCGTGCGAATTGCTCGTCGCATCGCTTCCAGATACGTTTGAGCAGTGACTGTAGCAGGCTGATCGAGAGAAAGCCGCGTTCACCCGGTATCTTGTATGGCCAATCGCATTTGTCCAGCACGACTGTAAGCAGCCGCAGCTGCCAAGCATCCAAAGATTTGTGCATCGCGCGAGGATCGTCTTGCAATATCTATATGCAGTAAGATTGAAGAAATGTATTAGCAGAGCGCGCGGTTATGATTACACACAAATACATACCTGCGTTAGTCCTAGGTAGATTGGTAGTGCGTGCAATCGATCACCGAACACACAATCCGTCACATGGTGCGCGTACAGATTCATGTAAGGATTCTCATGTTCGGCCGAACCGATCGGTTCCAGCAGACAGCGCATCTTGCGTGTGCCGGGCGGTATTAGCAGCATTCGGGTGATGTTGATCACTTCCGGCTGTCCCACGAGCCGGAGCAGATTCAGTGGCTCCAGCTGCCATAGGCAGTGGTTGTACGAGCCGGGATTTATTTGGTTCGTAATGAGGCGCGTCGGGTCCTCCTGGTACGTCAGACAACCGGTACGTTGCTTCACATCTACCCGCTCATTCGTCTTGAAAATACTCCTGGAACGAGCACAAATAAACGCGAATTCTATAAAATAATGCCCACTCCTCCTTGGTCGGGTTTCCGGCAGATCGAAGGAACCTTAGCGATGACTGTGGTAAAATTAAAAAATCACACTTTTTACGCCAGTTGTAAGTCTCTTTTGACCTAATATACGCTCGCCCGTCAAAAATTTACTGTAAAAATAAAGTATGATATCAGGTATATAAATAAGTTTTGACTGTTTTTAAACATGCGTCGTTTACTTAATTTTTTTTACTTTAGGGTGGTGTCAGTGCAGTTGATTTGGTCGTACGACTTTCTCTGTCAGATTCATACAAACATTTGAAAAAGTCGTACGACAAAATCGTATCGTACACCACCCTTAGTAAAATCTGGCAACACTGTTAGTTTGAAGTGTCTTTTTCAGGGTTTGTTTGCCCCTAGCTGCTATTTCAACAATTAGTAAAGAAAGTATTTTTCGCGTGGTTGCAAAATGAATACATTCGGTCCAGAAAAAGTGTTTTTGCGGGGAATTCTCCTTCATTACTTTTTGATGAAAACTTCGTCCACCGAGACCCGTCGTATAATAAGGGAATATTATGGCGATCACGCTTTATCGGAAAGAACGTGCCAGTGGTGGTTTCAACGGTTTACAGGTGGCAATTTTAGTACGGAAGATGAAGAACGCTCCGGCCGGCCAACAAAGTACGAAGATCGAGAACTGGAGACAGCACTTGATGAAGACCCGACCCAAACACAGACTCAGTTGGCAAATACGTTTGGGATTACTGTGCCAGCCATTTGTCAGCGTTTAAAAGCATTACGCATGTCTCATGGTGCCAAGGTAATGCTGTGCATTTGGTGGGACCAGCTGGGTGTGGTGTACCACGAAGTGCTGGAAACAAACGAAACCAACACGGATGACGTTTACCGATGACAACTCAAGCGTTTGAGTCGCGCATTGAAGGAAAATAGGCATGACAAAATCATGCGGCTGCACGACAACGCCCCCAACAAACAAAATGGTTTGAGTTACCTTAACAACTCTATTACCGAGCTGACGATTTCATCACTCTATTGGGGTGGTATGCATCAGCTAAGGTACAAAGGTGTGAGGTCCCTTAACATCTCAAATCTCCACAGTTCCACTAATCCTTTTCCGTTTCCCCCTCTTATTCCCACAGAGGTGAAAGTGACCCCAGAGGTCCAAAACTTCTATAAATTTTAACAACAACAACAACAACAACCCGTCCGCACTTACCTGCAGACACTAAAATGGGATGTTTTGCCCCACCCGCCATACAGCCCAGATACTGCGCCATCCGACTACCATCAAGCATGGCTTGACCGCGCCAGCACTTCCAGAATTGTGCCGTGCTGAAAAATTGGATCGCAACATGGATTGCGTCCAAACCGGATTTATTTTTTTTTATGAAGGAATCCACAATCTGCCAAATAAAGATGGGAAAAGACTGTGCAAAGTGACGGAAGTTACTTTTCTGAATAAAATCGATGCCCATTCGGGCCTTCTTCTTCTTCTTTCTTGGCTTAACGACCTCTTAAGGTCATGCCTGCCATTTCTGGCTAACTAGACTAATTGATACCGCATAGTTGGATAGTCAATCCTCACTATGGGGGAACGGCCCAGATGAGACTTGAACCCCTGTCCTGCCGTGTGAAGACCGGCGCCGCTGTCGCATCACTACCGGGCCGCCCCATTCGGGCCTATGAGGCTTGGAACTCCCAAAAAAAACCGTCAAAACTTATTTATAGACCTGATATTTTGTCTTCCCATACAACAGACACGAAACAGTAGTTTGTGATTTTGGATGAACAAAGCAGTGCGTTAGCAAATGAGGACTGGCAATGAAGCAGCAAAAATGTGTTCGAAGCAATGTACTTACTCCAGTATCTGCCAGTTATGCCGTCGGTCGAAGCGAAACTGCCAAAAGTTCTCATCGCATACCTCGATCCACGCGAGCGTATCCAGCTCGGGCAGCAAGCACGGCGCAAACTGTTCCACCGGTGCCGTCTCGTTGCCGACCGCTGCGTACCGGATGCGGCACAGGCACAGCCGACCGGTGTCGATGTTGCGCGGTATGAAGATGCGCGGCTCGATCGCCAGCACGTACAGATGCCGGAACGCTTGCAGATGGTACCGGTTGTCGTTGCTGTAGGTGGGAAATTTCGGAAAGATGCTACACACCAGCGCAGCGATAGCGGTCGGGGTGCGGGCGAGCGTATAGCGACCGGCACCGAGAAACAGAAACCCGAGCGCCATATGGATGGCCATGTGCGAACCGTACGTGACCTGGAGTACGCCGATGCGCGACCGCAGCATGCGGACGGCACGCAGCACGCGTATATCGCCGGTGCCGGCCAGCACGAGCGACAGGGACAACAGCAACACCATGCTACAGTTTTCGATTACCTGTCGGCCTACCGAGCGCGCAAATTTGGACGGTGCTTCCGGTGCGCTTTTGTTCAACCGGTTACCCTGCTCGATGAAGTAGAGCAGATAGTGGTCGAGCGTTTTAATGGCCGCCGGGTCCGCTGTGCCAGCGAACCGTAGCCCGATTGCGATCGCACTGCCACACATAACGCTACAGTACGCCTGCGAATACAACACCTGGTCAACTTTGGAAAGATTGCTTTCGTGGGTGGTGGCGGCAGCACTGCCTCCGTGCTGCACCGGATCGTCACCCGTCTGCTCATCCATCGATGCGTCCTCCTCCTCCAGCGGGGAGATGTTTTGCCGCAAGAGTTCCGGTATCTGTTGCTCCACCCAGGTGGCCGTCGCTTCGATACGATCCCAGTGGATGAGATGGCGTGCGATAATGCGCAGCTGCAGTAGATCCGGCCGCACAAACTGCAGTATGTAGATGGTGGTTGGTGGTTCGAGCAGTCGGGATATCGCTTCATTGCCCGTTGCAAAATACATTAGCCCAAGGGCGAGCGTAGCGCCCGGTGCCGTTACGTCCAGATTGACGGCCGGCCCTTCCTTGATCTGGAACGATGGTAGACGGTACTTTTCCTTCTGGGCGCCTACCATTATGCGCCGGTTGCCCCCGTTCATGTAGTAGTAGAGCGTGTCGGGGATGGCGAGATCGTGCAGTGCGGACGAGGAGTCACCGAGTCCGAGCGTTACGAGACCGAGGGCAAGCCCGGCGGTAAGCGAGTACGATTCGCGCTCGACGTAGTTTTCCATTTCGGGCCCGGGCGGACGGCCGATCTCCTGCAGCAGTATCTCGACCATGTGCCGCTTGGCGGTGCCCTGGTAGAGCAGACCGACGCCAAGCAGGGCCGCCACCTGCAGATTCTGCGACACGTCAAGCTCGACGGAGGTGGGCGGCAGCAGCGCTTCCACGTGCACCGCTAGCAGGCGCGTTGTGGCGAGATCGCCCGTACCGCGGTACGCCGCCGACAGACCGAGCAGCAGTCCAAGCCGTACCATCTCGTCCGACCGGACCATGTAGTCGAAGATGCTGTAGATGGACAGCTTCCGCAGGTGACCGGTGAGACCGAGCGCCATCAGGAAGCCACCGTGCTCGGTGGATGTGTCCGTGCCGGGGGGTAGCATGCCGCCACTGCTGCGCGGCCCCTGCCGATTGTTGGTGATCCACGTTGAGGTTAGGTGGGGCGTATCGGGACAGATGCGTAAACCGGCCGCCACACCATTGTGAAACGCGGGCCACAGGTTCATGTGGGCCGGTACCTCTATCTGCTGTATCTCGATCGTCGTTCCGCGCACCACATCGCGCCCGGACAGGCACAGCCGTGGCACCGGGACGGTTTGCGTTTCGCTCGGACGGTTCGAGCTGACGGTAAGCATGCCGCGGCCGATCGGCAGTGCCATCGTGCGCAGGCAAAGCATATAGAGCCGCCGTTCCTGCTCCTCGAGAAACTCGTGATCGGGTACGTTCGGTGGTTGCGGCATGTTGATCTGGATGCGCTGCGAGCTGTTCAGGAACGTGCGCACATCGTCCATGCGCCGATCGTCCGGGAAGCGCAGCTGGAGAAACTCATCGTCCAGCCCGCCCATACCGTCCTCATCGCGCCCTTGACGATGGGTGTCCTCCTTCTGCGTGCTGGTTGCCGTTCCGCTACCAGAAACACCCACACCCGCACCCCCACCCGCACCACCACCACCACTAGCGACCCCACCCGCCACACCACCGGTACTTCCTGTGCCGCATATTTCGATCTCACTCATCTCCTTCTGCCACGCGTCAATCTCACCATACTTGGGCAGGGATATGTTGCGCTGCAGCAGTGCATCGGCCGCGTGCAGCTCCACATCCGGTACCCACTGCTGCAAACCGCTCGAAATGCTGTGCGCGCGCAGTTCCGGCCGCATCAGCAGCTCGTAAAACACGGCCTGCAGCCCGTGTGTTAGATACGCGCGGCAGCTTTCCAGATAGTTTAGCAGCACGTACCGCACCGCGATCGGCAGCAGATCGAGCTGGGTGCGCGTGTAACCACGCTCCACCAGAAACGCCAGTACCGTGTCCGCCGTCCGCTCGCAACTGGCACGGTTTGTGGCGGTTGCACCGGCGCCGGTCGGTTGCTGAATGCACAGCGGACGGTTGTCCTGCATCGCGAAGAATTTGCTGGACAGTACCGACTCGAGATGGGTCCGGACCCAACCGTGCGCCACCCGTACACGATAAATAAATGCTACCAGCGTGCACATGTCGTAGCTAAGGTCGTTAATGCCGGGCCGGTAGCAGTACGGTGTACCGTCGCTGTCCCCCGCCAGCATACGCTCGATGTAGCGAAAGATGTGCGGTGCGTCGGTACCACCGAGACGGTTCCGTATGTTACCGTCCGCTATCACACAGCTGCCGGGCCGCCGGTACCGGTCAAACAGTTCGGGAAAATCGGTCCGGTAGTGCAGCTGGTACGCGTCCAGCTGCGCGTCCGCCGCAAGACAGTAGAGAAAGTCGGCCAGCAACCGCAAATCGTCCGTCCGGCATACGTTCAGCTTCAAATCTTCGTACAGCAGGTGAAACGTTTGCAGAATGTCCGGGATGTGCTGGTAAAGGCTTTGGTGCTCTCGGTTTTGGTACGGCCGGGCCCCATTACCGCCACTGGCACCGCCCGTTGTCGCCTCCGGACACACCGGCCCACTCGCCACGTACGGTTGATCGGTCGCATGTCCAACCAGAAACTCCCAGTCCGCTGCCTGACCGTGCGAGTTTTCACCCCGGCGACGTTTTTTCGGCTCATCCGCACACACACAGCTACCGGCACTGCCGTCCGGCTGATGGTCACCGCCCGCCGACACCCGATCGTCCGCATCCGGTGGCCCGATCGGTCGACCCATCATCGTAAACAGCAGCGTGCGGAACAGATCCCACTCCTGGTGCGCGCTGAAACCGGCATGCGAGCCGGGCACATTGCGCGTGTTGTACCAGTGGATCAGAAACTCGTGCACGGTTGCCGTCGGCAGTACGAGCCGCATTAGCTGCACACAGTTGCGCACCAGCTGCGACTCAGCGACCGGTGCCAGCGCCAACCGTACGTGTCGCTCGTTGGCCAACACCAGCGTGAAGCGCGAACCGGTTGCATCGCGCAATTTCACAACCGAACCAGCATTATCGGCACCCAGCCGGGGTGCGGCAGCGTTAGTAGTGCCGCGGGACCCACCCGGTACCGGCAACCCGGGCAGATTGATGGGCCGTACCGGTGACAGCAGATGCAGCTCGTCGTCGAATTTCCCATCCGCACTGGATACGTTCGGCAGCAGTGTGCTGCGACGGGGAAAACTCTCCAGCAGGGAAGGGGTGCTTGCCATTGTGGTGGTACGCGCCGGTACAAAGGAAGGCTGCTTCACCGGTGGTTGAGCGCCGGGTCCGCCGAGCGGATTTGTACGGAAACAGTCGCTCTGCAGCCCGGTGACGTGCAGTTTGCCGACAGCGATTGGCCCACTGTACAGCACCAACCGGCCAGTAGGTTCCAGCACCACAATCATATTGATATGAGCGAGCGAAACAGCCGAACGGGCCAGTAGCATGTGTGTGCACGACACGCACAATCGGGTATCGTCGTACTGGAGCAACGTAAGGCGGCAGGCACGGGATTGCAGGAAGCATACGTAATTATTACCCACGAGATCGGTGTGCAGAAATGCTTCCGATGCCATCTCTCCATCGACCGAGCTGTTTAGGGTTTGGGAGAAAAATAAAAGCAATGAAATATGTCATGACGCTTGTAAAGCTGTAAAACATTCTTCTTCTTCTTTCATGGCCTAACGACCTCTTAAGGTCATGCCTGCCATTTCTGGCTTGCTAGACTAATCGATACCGCATAGTTGGTTAGTCAATCCTCACTATGGGGGAACGGCCCAGATGAGACTTGAACCCCGGTCCTGCCGTGTGAAGACCGGCGCCGCTGTCGCATCACCACCGGGCCGCCACCAAGCTAAAACATTACCTCCACTGTGGCATGGGCGCCCCATTAACGGTCATCACGTATTCCAGCGAGAACTGTGGCGCAAGGGAAGTGGTGCGCGGTTCCGGTTGCTCGTGCCCATTACAGTTACGATCCGTGCCAGACATAAAGTCCTCCCCACAGCGTGACGGTTGATCGCCGAACGGATTGTTGCCCGACGGAAACGAATGGATCCAGGACGATAGGGCTGAACTTATACCGAACGTATGCTCTAGGTTGGTTGTTGCACCCAACGCTTTCGTCAGGGTATGTCGTTGATCGATGTTCTGGGTCGATGGGAGACCGTCGTCCGGCGTTCCCGGGATGCTATTGGTATCATCCGACGCTGAATCGTTCGTCTGATCCATGTTCTGTACCGCTTCAATCTCCTCTTCGAAGGCAGCTCGCAACCTGTACAGGTAGTGTTTCCCACTCAGCTCACAGTACACCAGCACGAGCGAAACTTGCTCACTAGAAAACACTACGCGATAGTTCGGACTGTCCAGAAACCCGTATTTACTACCGGTCGCCAACAGCACGGGTTTCATTTCTTCCAGCGGGAATGTAAGCGTAAACAGCCGGGGCCACGGGACACCCTCTTCTCGACAGATCGCTACCGAGTGTGTTGCGTTCCGTTCCAGCATGACACCGTCCGGCATCATCCAGACAGCCGATACCGGGCACTGCAGCATCGCTTTATACGTTTCGCCACCTTCCAGAAATACGTGCAGCGTATCTTTATCGATCAGACAGACAGCGCTTCGGTTAGTGTCGGGTTTCGCTGCCGGTGTCGTATCCGGCCGTATGAAACGTCGCGGACAGAAAAAGGCGAACCGTATCGGGGTGTCGCATGTGAACGTGGTTTGTGGCAGCGCTTGCGATTCATTGCTCATGCACCGTGTCCACACGGCCGTATGACCCAACACGTACAGCTCCTCCTCCATGCAGATATAGGCGGACGGTACGCTGTTCCGTCCCGCATCGATGGGCTGCTCCCGCAATCGATAAAACTCGGCCGGTTCATCCTCATCCAGCGAGATGTTTACGTTTTGCATGCGCTGTAGCAGCACAAAGTCTACTGGATGCCCGCCTAACGTTCGGTGCTCGTCCTGCACATTTGGCCCGGGATGATTTTCCACCACCTGACGGCCTCGTGGAAAGTATTCCTACGGGGAAAGGGAATGGAGAGTAACTAAGCGTTAATGGGAATGTTCGTATGGTCGGTTATGCTGCACCAGCTTCCTGCTCCTACCAGCGGTTCCGTGGCGGTAATCATTGTTTCCTTTTTATCATCCAGATTTGCAAACTTATCGAACCGGCGGCGTCGACGGCGGTGGTGATGATGGAAACATAACCAAACACAAAACGGCCGGATACGATGGAAACGAACACAACACTCGCACGGTATATGGAATCAACGTATCCGAATGGTCTTCCTTGCCGGTGATGTAAACAGCCGGATAATCAAACAAGCCAACCTACGGTACGACGCAGATAAACCGGCTAAAAGCAAAGGTACGGTAGAATTCGAGAACGCAAAGGAACGCAGCGAACGAACGGTAGGGGAATTAAATTCTGAAAATACAATACTGTGCTGCTGTTTGACAGATACTCGATCAGTTGCCGTTCGAACTGAAGTGTGCAAACTGTCAGACCGTTTCCTACATGGAAGCCGTTATCAAAGTTGTTTTTGTTTTTCTACAAATACGTATGAAAACTGTTGCTATCGAGCGTTTCTGCATACAAAATGTTTCTATAAAATAGTCATAATATGCTTATGAAACAACTTGATGATTTTATGGCCGAATCCAAACGAATGAACAAGATTTTTTTTTAATTAGGCTTAAAACTGGAAGCTGCTTTTAACCGAAAGAGTACGAAGCAAAAGGATGATACGGTTTAATCTCTTTTAGTAGCAAATTGAGCGTATTTTCTCGCGCATATTTTCTCGAAACGAATGGAAATCCTAAAGCGACATCTGTATTCATTTTACACCGTGCCGTTTGTTGGCGAGATTTGTTAAATGGGGCGCTCAATACCGCCTGAAGTGACAGCTGTCAAACACACAACCCATCAAAAAGCCCGTGCAAAAGGTTAAGTTTTGAAAAAAATAAAATACACAGCAAAATCCTGAAGTAACACAACTGCACCGCTGACTAGGGTTTTACTGCTTCGAATTCAAGGGGCCGCACGCGATGGGGGCCGCATCCAGCAAACCGAGAACGTTGGTGGTGAACAACGACTCACCCGCCGGCCTGATCAACATTTCCGACGATGTGGTACAGCGGCTCAAGAGTGGCCTTCCGTCCAAGACGCAAGGTGAGTACGCGGCGCCGCGATACCTTGATGCAACATTCTGCATACCCTATCGCCATCGGTTCGATCGGCTAGAAAAGGAGCTCGTTCTTTTGCTTCCCCTATCCTGTCGGCTTGTTCCGAACTATGCGATTGCTAATGTGGGCATGGCTAATTGAAATATGCCGACGCGTTTCTACTCGCGCACCTAGCTATATCCCGGTTATGCAACCGCTAAAAACGGGGGAAAAGCACTGTCACCTGTGTGTCCGGGCTGGAAGATGCATCCATAGTGTTGGGTGGCGCGATGCAGCCGATTGTAAATGGGTTTTTTTTTCGCTACAATCAACCGCCAGGTCGGAATGCTGATGCCCAGCAGCCGGGTGGTGACGACAACAGCAGCAGTGCTCCCACTGCTCGTGGCCCTAGCTCCTACCCAAATCCACCGGTACCACCGTCCGTAGTGTATCAGGGCGAGCTACCGCTCACCTCGATGCAGGTGCTGCAAGAAAAGGAGCGAGAACTGCGGGAGAACGACGTTTACTGGACGCAACGGCTGAAGGCACTTGAAGCTAACCTCGCCAAAACGAACCAGGTGCTGGAGAAGGAGTACAGTGACGCGGTAAGTAAGGCAGAGAATGTAAGCATCAAAAGGTTTTAACCTTTTGCCCATGGTTCCGTAGGTTGCGGATGTAAAGAAACGGTTCGCAACGACCGCTGTCCAGCAGCAGCTGCCACCGTGCCAGGATCTGAAGGCGAAGGTAATCGCATGCTACCGGCAAAACCCGCATGAAACGCTGCGCTGTGCGGAGGAGGTGAAGCAGTTCACCGACTGCGTCAATCAGCACCGAATTCAACTGCTACAGCAGCGTGCCGCAGCCGAAACTGGCAAGAAGTAAATAATCCTGATCCCGGAAGTAGGTAAAGCGCACACAGACGCGCCCACACACATTAACACAGCGCACCTCACCGATAACAACAAAAGCCGGCAGATGATTATCGATCGGTACACGGTAGAGGGCCCGGGCTCTTGACGTTTCTTCTGTGCTGCATAACTATTGGTTGTGCCTCTTCCCTTTGAACGAGTGTATGTTTAGCGTGAATGATATCGATACAATTATTCGTTTGTAAATATAAAATCCAAATCAAACGACTCACCGGATAGAGGGTTTCTTTTTCTTTTTCTGTTACATTCCAGCTGTGATTTCTAAAATAATTGCTATTCAATACAAGTCGAGCATATGGAGCGCTTCAGTTCATTCACTTAATTATGGTTTGCTTGTTTCATTATTCGCGCCTAGTACTGCTGGCATGATAGAAAAGATAGCAAAAAGCAATAAACATGTGATAACTACCAAATCCAGGAATGTTTGAAGATATTATACTTTGCATGGTGTCGAGCATAGCACTGTAAATGAGCTTCAAACAAAAACATATTGTTGCTGTTAGGAAATTATAAATAAATTAAAATATTACACGAAGAGAAGATTTTGATTATGCAGAGCATTAGTTTAGCTGATACATTAAGAATCGCACGAAAAATCAGAACTTACTAGGTTCCCTCTTAAAGGTCTCAGGTCTTGTTAGAACTAGGAAAAGATAAAAGATGCATAAGGCACGGCATCTTGGATGCCGAGGTTCTTTAGATTAATCCCTTGGACGAGACCCCATCGTCAAGGCAGCTTTAAAGAGGGACCGTTAGACGAGATCTCTTCAACGATGTCCTATCTACAAAGCCCCTTAGAGCAGACTACTTGGACTAGTCAAATCGACGAGGGCTCTCGGGTCAAGCTCCTTTGACGAGCCAACTCCCATCAACGACCCTGCTTGAACGAGGACTCTCCTACGATGTCCTATCAACTTCAGACCGGTCGTGGTCGTCGCCTATCACTGCTTCTTCTTCCTTGGCACTACAACCTCGTGAGGTCTTGGCCTGCTAGCTTATTGCTAGCTTTCTGTGACCCGTAGCTGGATAGTCAGTCCTGCGTACGGGCGTCGCCTATCACTACCTCTGCATTATGCAACAATTTCCAACTTTTATTGTGTTACTTGTGACGTCCGTCCGCCTTCTGCAAGTTCGATTTCAAGACCGCATCTTTCTCCTCGCTCATACGCATTTCCTTTCTCTAAAAACAGCTACCATATTTCGACACTTTTCTGACTCGCCTTCATTCAAACTTCAAATCTGGCTGTCCTAACGGCTTTCCTATCGAATTTTTCCTCGCGCTGGTGATATTAGACTTAAGATTCGCCGGATTCAATTTCTTGCTGCATGTTAGCTGCTTGGGATTCGGCGACGAGTCACCTTTTGGTATGATGTAACTCTATATTTATTACAGATAATCGGTTTCATTTTGTATAGTACGGCCTGGCCGTACTATACAGATAATCAGTCCATATGCTCAAAAAAGAGTGTAAGCGACAGGGACTGAAAGACAGTTGAAACTGATTTTGATGGGGAAGTCCCTTAGGTTACAAAACATTGATAAAAAGGCCATAAGATCCCCTCGAAGACACAGTGGCTGTAAAATAAGTCCATTTAGTTTATGGCTAAACTAAACTGTGTTTTATAAAGTGTATCCCCTTTGTACAATAATTCGATTGGTAAATTATTTGCCAACACCATTCCCGCAATCGTCGGTCATGAATGAAAGAAATCGTTTCTTGAACTGGTAAAGAATTAATGTTGCTAACGGGGTTTGCTGGTAGTGATTGAGAAACACTGAGGTTCTGGTTATGAGATAAGAATTATCAATTATAATATTCACTCTATAGGTCGTCCTACACGAATAAAATAAAATAATAATAACAAATTTACACGAATTATCAAGAATTGCCCTTTGCGTTATACGGGCAGGCCGGTACGATGGTTCTGTATAAAAGTAGCCGGCGAACAGCACTAACTATCAGTGAACGAGTTGCCACAGCTCTAGTTAGGATCGCTTGATCCTACCCGGTTTCTCGAAGGAAAGCGCTTTCGACAGAGTTCGCGATGAAGTCCTATATCTTGTTGTGGATAGTGCCACTACTCGCTAGTGTACACGGTGCATCTGTTTCAAAACAGGAAACATACGGTTGGTGCGTCCCTGCAGAGTTACTGGACGAGTGTGCACGATTAACCCGTGCCGCTGGCGTTGCGATCGATTGTGTCGGCGGAATCGATCGTCTCGACTGCTTGCGCAAGGTGCAAAATCGTGAAGCGGACTATCTAGTGGCAGATCCGGAGGACGTGTACGTCGCATCCTACTTTACCAATCAAGACTTTGTCGTATTTAGTGAATTGCGCACGGCCGAAGAACCGACGGCCAAGTTCCGGTACGAAGGTATCATGCTCGTGCGTGCATCCGACAACTTCCAAAGTCTGGCAGACCTGCGCGGAAAGCGTTCGTGTCATACCGGGTTCGGGCGTAATGTGGGTTATAAAATTCCGGTTACGCGTCTGCAGCGTGCCGGCTTGCTGAAGCTACCCGTAGGAGACGGATCGATGTCACCGGTTGAGAGAGAACTGGCCGGTCTGTCGGATTTGTTCAGTGCGTCGTGTCTGCCGGGTAGCTACTCCTCGGATGCCGGTGTAGACCGCTTACTGAAGGGTCGGTACGCAAACCTATGCGAACGTTGCGATCAGCCGCAACGATGTGCGAAGGATGATCGATTCGCTGGGTACGAGGGAGCTATCCGATGCTTGGTAGAGAATGGTGGTGACGTGGCGTTTACCAAAACTATTTTCGTTCGCAAGTACTTCGGGCTTCCGGTGACACCCGGTGGCGCCCCAGCGCCGGCACTAAATCCGAACGCTCGCTCTGAAGACTACTTATACCTGTGTGAGGACGGTACAACCCGACCGATTGCCGATGGACAACCGGTCTGTTCCTGGGCACAGCGTCCTTGGCAGGTACTGCTCGGCAATGGTGACGTGATCGGACGCATGGGTGAGCTGCAGTCGCTCAACCAACAGCTGTATCGCTATTGGACCGATTCAAACAATCAAATATCGGACGCGGATCGAACCACGGCCCAACGGCTCTTTATTGACAAGAAGGCACCGATAGTAGATCGCAAGGACACAATACCACCTCGCGATTATCTTGCACAGGCCAACTATGCGGAGGTAATTGAGCGCGAGGGACGCTACGCTAGCAAGTTGCGGCTGTGCGTCTCGTCCGAGGATGAACGGCAGAAGTGTGAGTTGATGCGCCAGGCCGCATATTCACGTGATATTCGGCCCGCACTGCAGTGCGTGCTAAAGACGGTGGATGCTTGTGTGGCCGCAGTAAGCGAAGGTACAGATGCCGACGTAGTTGTGCTGAAGCAATCGAACGTTCAGCTGAAGCCGCTCATGTGGGAAACGTACGGTGACGTAATGGTAGCCATAGCTGATAAAGCAATTACCAGGGAGCGTCTACAAAACGGTCCAGTGTACGTACGAACGAAAGCTTCAGCAAGCTTAACGGTAGATTACATTTTGTTTTTATTTTGCTGATTATTTCCAGTGCACTCGATACGTCAAACGGCCAGGCCGTCTCGGCAGCAAGAGTACTCTCCTCAAAGTTGCCCTCACTGCAGACCGTGGATGTGAATTCGCCGAACAACGCAAACGCACCGGTTCGGATCGTGCCCTCCAAAACGCTCGCCGGCATGTCGGACAATGTGGATAAAGTGCTGGTGTGTGCTGATCTTAGCTTCCAGCCACTCGCAAATGCGGCCAACTGTCACCTGGATTCTAGCGTTAACGGCGAGCGGAATGCAGCCGCCGTCTACGTGCGCAAAGATATTGACGAAGCTTTGCAGGATAGTATCGTCCATGCGTTCACCGCTTTGTCAGACACGTTTGGACGAGGCCAGCCGAGGGAGCAGGTGTTCCGCTTGTTCGGACCATTCCGGCTACAGGACGGTACGGTGAAGCAACATTTGATCTTCCACGACTATGCCTCGGTACTGACTGTCAGCAAGTAGTCGTGAGAGAATAATTTGCACCGTATAGCAGTGGGAGTATAGAACAAACACAACCATTACCTAGCGCTTCCTTTATGGGGCTATATATAGAGCCTACTCTTTTTAGCCACTACATGCGCATAATCTTGAATTTCGTATAACAATGAATGTTTCATCCATGAACGTCACTGCAACGTACGCTTCAAATTTTGCTTAAGCTTTTGTGCTAACGAATTGCAAATAAAATCGCTTGTTTATTCATCGAGAAAACAAATACGTGCAACAAACTTCAGCATTTGATTTTTTTTTTATCTAATTGTAGTGGGTTATGTTAGAAAACAAACAAATATTTCTGGCACGATTGTACCTGTGCGTAACAAAATGTCGCACAATCTTACTTCTATCTAAATGAACTGAACTGTTTTGTTTACAGCTTTTCTGAGTAATCGTTATCCTACTACTGCCCTGCGTGCTGCAAAATCTTCACATTACACTAATCCGTTCAGGTGTCTACTTGATCCCTTTCTTGTCAAGAAATTTTGCTGCCTTGTACATGGTGACGTTGTAAAACTTGGACAATCCTGTGCCCTTGGAAGGCTTTGTGGCGAGGCTCTCGCTAGAGGAACCTCGTTCTATGCCGTTTGGCTTGGCCGACGGCTTCCGCACTGCGTACTGTGCATGCATCCTAACCGCTTGCTCCCGTTCGGCAACCTTCACCCGCACAAGTTGCTGAATCGGTTGCAACTCTACCTCATCTGGCGATTCGAAGGTAGCCTGTTGGGCCGGCTGGGCCAACATTGGAACCGAGGCCGCCAACCTCAGACTGGACGATCGATTTGGCAAATTTGGCTCACATTGAAGCCGAACTGTTTTTCCTGGTGTGCTACATCCGTCCTCTTCAGCATCCACGTAGGGTAGAAAAACGTCATCATCATCCGGGGGCGATAAGGAATCGGTGTTGATAGATGGCTGCTTGCGACAGATGATGTTCCCTTCCGGCACCGCCTTCAGGTTGACATTTTCGATGTGCTTGCAGCAGTAGTTGGTTGGTAGGTGTGATGTGGATGCAGTTCCGTTGCTTAACTTCATCAAACTTTGGCTACGAGAGGGACCCACCTCAAGCACTCGAACACGATAGTGTAAAACCTGTGTGTGTGTGTTAGAGGAGAAGTACAGTTGCTGTCATAGTAGGGGGTTGGATTAGTACGCCATACCTTGTCGTCCGTCATGAAGCGCAGCGCATCAGCTAGTGGGATCTTGGAACAGTGACCATCCTTCAGAAAATCAGGATCAAGCTCAGAATGGCATGGGAAGCGCTGCACCAAAAGTTTCCAACTGTCGACAGGTGAATACAGCTCGAGTTCGAACGCAAACCGAGCGCTTACTTTCGATTCCTTGGTAGCACAGATAACCGTCCACAGCACGGTTCGACTGTCCTGATCGTACACCTGGTACAGGTTGAACGCTTCACCGTAGGCACGCAGTACATGGTAGGCTACTACCAGCTGCAATTCGGAGGCGCGCTGGTTAGCTTCCCCTCCGAACTCCCAGCGAAGTTCCACCGTCGGATCCTGATAGACGTGTTCGGCGTGTGCCTCCAGACAGTGGTTCATCCAATCTCGCTCGCAACCGTGCCATCCGCACGCACCCCAAACCTTACCCATGAAGCACTCGATAAGCTTATAACCGCACCGTTCTTTATGCCAGCGCAATAGCTGCAACGGAAGTCGCACTGCACAACCCTTGGCCGAGTTTTTGCAAGGGAACTGTACCTTCGAAACGATCGCTTCCAGCGTGTAGTTACGCAGCTCAGTTACTCGATCACCGCAGAGTGGACATGTGCCACGCTTAGCACGGCAGACAGCACAGATACTGTGGCCGGTGCCACACATAGTGATCGGGCCGTCCATCGGCTCCGCACATCCCGGACACTTGACCTCACTTACGATACTGTCGTAGTGTTTGAGCGTAATGCTAAACTGACCGTCACCGTACACGTACAGCGAAGACTTGCGACATCCGGATTCGTCCGACCGTATGCTTGGTGATTGCGACTCATCCAGAGACCGCATTCGCACGACAGCCAACTCCGGTTCAGGCATATCTCCCGGGCCCGATTCCGTTGGACTGCTGGTGGCTTCCATCTGTCAATCGGTTGATCGTTGAGGAGCACGGACTCGGTGGAAGGCGCACGTTGACTGAGGGATAAGCCGAGCGAACCGGACCCAACGACGCTGCAGCTACTACTGACCGTGGACTGCAACGAACCATATCAACTGGCTTCAGGGGTGCAGATATCACCACCCACTTATTGCCTCGAACCTATTTCGCACCTCTTTCGCAGCCGTGTCATTGGGTAAAGGTGGAGATGAGCTGGGTAGACGAGTGGGAGACACCCTCGCATTACCGATCGGTATCGCGGTATTCCGGAATCGCGGTTTATCTTATCAATCATACCGCCATTGCGGCGAACGTTGCGGCTTTTGGCAATCAGGCGTACCACCGTTGGTCATCAATTTATAGTACCTCACAAAGACACGATTCACATTATATCAGGCTCTCTCTCTCTCCCTTTCTATCTGTTCCGTTCTAAATTCTCCCCGGTGTTGTGGCTTCTTCTACAGGAGGAAAACTTCCTCATATATCCTACGGTGGAGTGCTCGCTTCACGGTCGACGCGATCGATTATCGGACCGATTATGGGTTACCGTTTCACCCTTTGGCGTACGGAAGTGTGCTTACGTGGGCAGTGTTAAATGGGATTAGGGATTAGAGATGGCGTCATCAGAGCGAGGTACAGGCAACGAGAAATTATACATGATTCGAAAGAATGCCTTCAAGACCTGTAGTCTTTCCACCGGTTGACCACAACATTCGGCCGTAGTAATATCACATAGTCTCCACCAATTATTTTGTTTGAAACTCTTGAACCCTCTCCGGTGTATATCGACTCCTAACCTGGCGTAAACGTTGGTAAACTGTTGGATACACCTGAAATTCCATTGACAGCAGTTAGTAATACAAACAGCCATAACATGTCCCATCACAAGGGGTTGAAGGTGTTGGAATTTGTTGTTGTGCACACCCATGTGCTCGCCTCTACACCCGGTCTGATGTGCTCTAGCCTGCCTCTTCGTTCACCCTATCTCTCTCTCTCTCTCTCTCGGCAGTGGCGCGGGTCACGCTTTAGCCAATGTGCTATACTCTCTCGTATTGCATGTGTTTATTTTGGTTCGTAAAATGCGGGCCACCGGCGTTTATGTTGCGGACACGTTTTCCTTGACCAATCGTCAAGTGTTTTGTAACACAATGTTTACTTCCCTCGATTACGAATATTGTGGATTATTAGAGACACTAGCTAGCTTTCTTTCTTGCATACTTTTGATTAAATTATGAAGTGTTTATCAAAAACAAGATAAGCTCAAACAACTTAATCTTCCACAAATATATTCAAAAAGTGGGTGTGTAAATATTGATCCGAACGCCAACCTTTACTGGCAGCATCGGTATCATTCTAGAAAAAAAGGATTTTTTTTTATGTTTCATACGCAGTACCACATTGAAGGCGTCCGCATTCTTGAAAGCGCCAGTGCATTCTGGAAATTTCGCGTTGTATTGTTTTGGATGCCATATTGAATAAAGTTTGACAGAACTGTGGGTGCAACCAACATTTTCAAACATTTTTTATTACACGCTGCTGCGTCGCAAATGTACACATCCGGGAAAGGCAGGGACTCAGTTTGAGAGTTCCGGGAGTGAGTGCGTGTACAGGGTGGTACATATAAATATTAGCGAATCGAATGCCGTTTTCAGTTTTATAGAAGAAGTTTAAAGAAGTTTACACATACGGCAACAGCAATCACGCGATAGTTTTATTGGGCAAACAAAGTAAAGAACATTTGTTAGATTGTTCTAGCTCTAGAGAGAAAAAAATGGAGTTGCTCGTGCCGAAATGGTTAGCTTAGAGCACACATGTTCCGCTTATATATTTGTGCAGCGCTGTATCTGTGGCGCGATTGCGGCGACCACACGCACACCAGTTTGTTCACTCAGGTACATTGAACGGAGATGGTGAGTTCATTGTACACGCATCTCGCACCGTCTGCATTCACAAATCAGCCGTCATAGGTGAAGGTTTGCTTCGTCGAAAGTGCGTTATCGTTGAGCGATTGTTCCAAGGGAGCTAGTATTATTACTAATTCCTAACGTGTTCCAAACATCAAGTTGTAACGTTGTACTACTACAGAATTGTAATTGAACTATAGCAGTGGCAAAGAGCGCTAAAGAACTTCAGTTCCGTACGAGCGATTTCGCTTTCGTCCGTGGTGCTAACCTCACTAGCAAGTACCGCACGTACACACATATGCGCTGTTAGCCGGGTGTGCGTGTCTCTCTGTTGTTCGGGTTGAAAGTTTGTGTTCGATAGTGATGCCGGCTTTTTGCGTGGTGCTGGTTAGCATTTGACTCCCGTGTAAAGCTTTGGTGGAAGCAGAAGAGTATTCGTGTCTTGAAAATTCCGTTTCTGGCAGTGAGTTTGTAAATGAAGTTTTGCGCTTAACGAGTTACGAGAACAGTTCCGATATTTCATTGTACTATATGCTCCGTTTATGTTGCGATCGAGAGTCATAAGCGAAGTTCAAAACACTTGCATCACACTACACAGGTGGGTACGGGTATGTGTGCGTGAGCGGTAGCTACAGACAAACAGACCTCCATCCGTACGACGGAAGCAGCCAGTTTTCAGCCCCAGAACCACGTTTTTTTTCTGTTAGAGAAAGTCCTTTATTTGGTTGACAAACGCGGATTGACGGCGCACGTTGGGTACGAGTATCGTTTCCACGTGTTAGTGTTGGTTGGTCGCCCGTAAGGCTTCTACTACGCAGTTGGAAGTCTCTCCGTCTGCAACACACCATCAAAGCGTGAAAGGTGTGTAGGATAGATGGTGGTGTGGTAGTGCCGGTTCCATCCGGTTCTTCATGGTGCAGTTTCGTTAGTGGTACCCGTGGTGAGCAGTTTTTGTGGGTCGCGCGTGTGTTCGTTTGGAAGCAGTAGAGCTTTGTGCGTGTTTTCGCCTCCTCTATATATATATATATATAAACTCGTTCGCATTAAATATCACACATCACGATCAACAGAAGGTGGAGACAGAAAAAGAAAACTTCATCCCAGGGCGCGAGTGCGTGCGTAGTGAAGCGGAAGAAGCCGGGAAAAAAAAGCACACGCATACGTCGCTTCTAACCCATCGTATCAACCAACATTACCGACAAACACGCGCGCACACACAACAAAACTCAACTCTCAATCAGCGAGCAGACATTTTGTGTTGAGAAAAAGCGGACAAGAAAAAAACGGCAAAAGTACCAGCCAGCATCAGCAGCAGGGGCGTTAGAGACGTTTTGCGTTCCGCAACTAATACCGCGAGCACGTTTGCAGCGCATTTGAAGTCGAACGGAAAAGGTGAGTTTCATTCATACGTACGGCATCCATTTCGCATCACACATTTGTTATTTGCTGTTGTTGGTTTGCATAATTCCCTACAACATCCTTCCACCCCCCCCCTTAAAAACTGGCCGCGCACAGCAGGATCATGGATCTGGCAAGCGATAGCGTGTCGTTTACGGTGAACGGCAAGCCAAACGGCGTGGACGATATCGTCCAGAATGGTAGCGCCTCCGGGGGTGAAGGTAGCAGCGGGCCCGGCTCTCCGCACAGTGGCGAAGGACCGTCGGGCAAGGGCGGTGCCGACGGTGGCGGTGAGCTGATGAAGAAACCGATCGGTCTGCTGGACGATAAGTTGAAGAAGCGCGTGCGCAAGCTGTCCCGCTCGAACAGCAAGGACGGTGTGCTGGGTGTAGCGGGCACGCCAAACTTTGTCTCGCCACACCGGAAGTGGAAAAACAGTCGCCGTTCGCGCAACGGGTACGGGCGCGGCCTACCAAAGAAGGGTGGCGCCGGGCGGAAGGGCGTGTGGGGCAAACCGGGCTCGGAGGTGTACGACGAGCTGGACGAGGACCCGAACGATCCGAACTTCGACATCGACGCGTACAACAGCATGCACAACGTGGAGCTGAAGGAGATTGTACCGCAGATGACGGAGACGCAGGTCGTGAAGAAGCTGGAAACCATCATACTGGAGTATTTCGAGCACGGTGACACGCACGAGGTGGCGGACGCACTGGACGATCTGCTGCAGCCGGGCATGAAGCCACTGGTGACCAAAACCGTGGTCGCCGTTGCCTTCGATCACAAGCAGTCGCAGCGCGAGCTGACGTCGGTGCTGATTTCCGACCTGTACGGGCGCATTGTAACGCGCGAAGACATCTGCGCAGGTAAGAAGAGCGCTCGCAGAAAGACACATTCCTCGACCTGTCGTTGCTAATTCCCTATTTGATTTGTTGCTTCTGTTGTTCGCACCAAAGGTTTCGATTTGCTGCTAGCGAATCTGCCCGACATTATGCTCGACACGCCCGATGCGCCCCATCTGCTCGGCAACTTTATTGCCCGGGCGGTGGCCGACGATTGCATTCCGCCGAAGTACGCGTACCAGTCGGATCGGGAGGATCTGGACCAGCACGGTCAGTCGGCACTGGTGCGGGCGACCACACTGCTCTCGATGCACGACGGCTGGGGCCAGCTGGACAACGTGTGGGGTGTCGGTGGTGCCCTCCGCCCAGTGCAGACCATCACCCAGCAGATGTCGTACCTGCTGCAGGAGTACCTGCTTTCACGCGATCTCAGCGAAGCCCAGCGCTCCATCAAGGAGCTGGAGGTGCCGCATTTCCATCACGAACTGATTTACGAGGTACGCGCTATTAGCACGCGTTTGTTTATGTGTTTTTCTTTTCTTATTCACCTGGTTTTATTTGTGACCATCAGGCAATCATAATGACACTGGAGGCGTTAAACGAGTCCACCGAGGTGGCCATTTGCGAGCTGTTCCGTACGCTCGACAGTACCTGCATCGTGACGCCGGAACAGATGGAGCAAGGGTTCCGGCGCGTCTACGAGGACATGACGGACATTGTGCTCGATATTCCGCTCGCCTACTCGATCCTGGACCGCTTCATCCAGCGCTGCCAGCGAGCCGGCTCGTTCCTCAGCGAAAAACTCGTCAAAGATATTCCCACCCGGTAAGTTTCGCTCTCCTCAACACATACAGAACATAATAACTCGCCCTGCTTTGCTTTGGTGTGTGGCGTACGTGACGTTTTCCATGTTGCACCAGCAAGCGCCAGCTGCCCCCAAAAAAACCCAAACACATTCGCCGAAAATGCTCGCTTTTCGATGAACATTTCTTATTTTCCGTTTCAAATACGCCCGTACAGTATGTGGGGGTTAGGTTAGGGCGAGAAGAAGGGGGGTATGTTGTTGTTTTTCACTGTTTTGCCTGCTGTTGCCTGCTAATGGTTCGGGAAGGAAAACGATGGTACGATTACTTTTGCCATGCAATGCTCTGAGTTAGAAAACGAAAGCAAAATTCGTGTTTAACCTTCGCGCGGCGCCGATACAAGACCGCCCCAGGGGTTCGTTGGGCCTGTGCGCATGTATTGGTGCACGCATACGCCATGATGTAACGAGCCAGGCAATCGCGTTCTCGCCCCTCGCCCATTCGTCCCATTTCTGCTCACCGGTGTACGTGGTTCCGAAAGCCGACCGGGCCTCTTGCAAGTAGCGCTCATGCGGGTAAGAGCTTCGTCTTTTGCGTCGCAATTTGATCTTCACACTGAAACGCATACCATCACACTGTTTGGTGCCGCTTTCGTAACCGCCATCGCGCCCATAAACACACGCCAGACATGTGTGTGCGTGTACTGTGTACGGAGCTGGAAAAACGTCTCACACGGCGCTGCTGCCGCATGTTTCGACCAAAAAAAAAAAAAAAAAAACACACATAAAACGTACCGGTTTATTTTTCGACCTTCTGGTGACTGTTGATGATGTTCTCAATCACATGTCTCATATAAAAAAAAGGGTATGTTTTTGTTTTGATCGTCGAATCGCGGACGTTTCTTGTTGTCCGGAAGTGTTGCGAGTGTTGTGTGGGTATACCTTTTTTTTATCGCAAACAATTGTTTGCTCGGGTTAGCCATCAGCAGCCCCGAAAAATCGAATGTTGGGCTGTTGCGACGCAATTCCCCACACACACACACACACACACTGTCATTTTATGCCGCGTGGTGTTTTTACTGCTCTTTGTTTTCTTACGATTGGCCTTGAACGAGAGCCGCAAAACATAACAATTCCCAGCGGCAGGAAAAATGAACCGGCAACGCGCGCAACGCGCGTCTTCTAGCAACGCGGGAGAAGGAAACGGTTGAAAAAAGGAAAGGGAAAGAGAACAGAGGTTGTTAGAAAACAGCACAAAAATTGGGTGTGTGTGTTTTTCATCGTCGTAATTTTTTGAAGGTCAACTTTCGCAGGGGTAGTTTGTTGGATTGGATGTTACAGAGTAATCGTTGTGATGTGTGGGGTGAACATTATTTCCGTATGAATCAGTGAGCTGTTGTTGAACCACTCTACCACCGCTGCTTCAACCGTGAGCTTATACAACACACTCATTTCGTTATTCTATCAACAAAGAGAAGATTAAAGTCAAATCAACTAAAAATCCGCAACCAAACAAACATTCTATCAACAGCTGAGCGCTTTTTCACAAGACGGTCCTTCACACGGGTTTCAAATCCCATCCGGAGATCGCCGTATCATGCGCAGGAACTGCTTATTCAGCTGCGGGTATAAACAAGTCAAGGATGTCAGCAATACTTCGCCTAGATGTCGCGAGATTGCGGTGCCAAAGAAGAAGAAAACGGAGACAAAAGCGACGCTTCGCTTTGAATATTAGAAACAAACAAAATAAAGAAATTTCAGCACACCGACTACAAGATATCACCCGGTCGAAACAGTGGACAAAGTAGCGGACTCTGCAGAAATTTTTCTAGTTCCAGTACTTACATACGCTTCCGAGCTACGAATCGCTATCAAAAGCTGGCGAGAACGTCTTACGGAGAAGGTACAGTAACTGCAAAAACGTTTTTTTTGCGACTATTTCTTCGGGACATCTATAACTAAGCTTGCCCACAAAATTGTCAAGAGAATACGAAGCTGAACGGATGGCCTTCCATTCGTATGTGATAGAAACACGATTTTGTATGCACTGAATCAGGGGCTGATTCGATCCTGACTCCTTCAAGAAGAGAGAGATATGCCAGGACTAGTACAGAGATATGTAAATGGGGGTCCTTACTGCATGGAGAGGATTCAACGAGAAGCGATTGTCGTCAACTCAATAATAATCAAAAATACAAGAAAAAAATCTTTTATTTCCCCCAAAATCTTGGACCATTCCTATGGGGAAGTCGTTGTGTTTGCCGGACATACTTACAGCACTAATATCGATCTGTTTCACCGTAGCACAGCATCTTACCGCATCAAAAATATAACGAGATAAGAAATTTGTTATCATTAGGTCGGTTGTGTTTTACTACTATTTTGTGTGTTGATACCATTTATAGTGCGACCCTGACCACGGGGACACGTGTACAGAGCAGACCCCAGAGTGTGTTTGAAACGACGACGCAAAACCAAAACAATTTTTGCCTCAGTCCATCGTCAACAGCATGTTATGCACGCACAAATGCACATATACACACACAAATTGCTGTATTTACACACTGTATCGTTTCGACAGTGGGGAAACGATTGTGCGAAACAATGTAAATCGATGAAGGTAGTGCAAATTGTGTTTAATTCTATATAATTTACATAAGAAAATACTCAACTTACTATCGTAACTTTTTACCCAATTTATGTATACAAAACATAACATTTTTTTGCCTGTATGTGTTTGTACACCGGCTGCTCTTTTGTTGCAGCAGTATTGGTTTTGGGATGGTTTGGCGTTGTTATGTTTCTACACACCCACACACACACACTACATCTGCGCAGTCGCTTCTATTTGTTTCCCCCGGTATTTTGTGTCGCGGTTGCGTAGTGTTTGTTTTGGTTTTTGTTATTAATCGTCCACGAAACATAAAAGTGCGTACGTGCGTAAAAACATGCAACTAAAAGATACGAATGGAACGAACATATTTGGTGCCGCTCGAGCATATTTCCTTCATTTGTTTACTTTTAATTTTGTCTAGTAGTATAAGATAAATGTTTAATCGCCGAAGAAATGTTTAAAATTGTTCGTTAGAGGAAATACAAAAAAAATCATTCCATACTCAGGCGCGCGTGTAACAAATAAAAGTGAGGCGTATTTGTTTGGATGCGCGCGCCTAATGTTTTTGTTGTTTTCAAGGTTAGCGTGTCCTTGGAAGTGCTAGCTACCTGCCTCCCCATTAATCGCTCATTTCGCGCCCACCTTTTACGGACTTACAGCGTGGGGAAATTGGAAAACAAAAATCTAAAACCGTTAAAACATGGCGAAGCTAATTATAGTTTACAACAAAAAAAACAGCGAACTGTTGAACGTTTGCTTTCAGTTGACATTACTTGGACACAAAACAACAACAGATCGATAAAATTCCACTGCGTCACTGCACTACTTACTTACTTACTTATCAGGCGCTACAACCGCTTCGCGGTCTTGGCCTACTGCAACAATCCTCGATACCGCTCACGGTCTAGCGCCGTCGTCTGCCAATCCTTTATCCCGGCCGTTCTGGCGGACGCATCAACGCCATCACTCCATCTCAGTTTAGCCCTACCACGCCTCCTCTGTCCATGTAGACGGCCTAAATGGACGTTACGGGCTGAGTCGTCCGGTGCCATTCTCATGACTTGACCAACTCACTGGAGCCTGACGAGCCTAAATCGCTTTACTTTTAATTTTGTCTAGTAGTATAAGATAAATGTTTAATCGCCGAAGAAATGTTTAAAATTGTTCGTTAGAGGAAATACAAAAAAAATCATTCCATACTCAGGCGCGCGTGTAACAAATAAAAGTGAGGCGTATTTGTTTGGATGCGCGCGCCTAATGTTTTTGTTGTTTTCAAGGTTAGCGTGTCCTTGGAAGTGCTAGCTACCTGCCTCCCCATTAATCGCTCATTTCGCGCCCACCTTTTACGGACTTACAGCGTGGGGAAATTGGAAAACAAAAATCTAAAACCGTTAAAACATGGCGAAGCTAATTATAGTTTACAACAAAAAAAACAGCGAACTGTTGAACGTTTGCTTTCAGTTGACATTACTTGGACACAAAACAACAACAGATCGATAAAATTCCACTGCGTCACTGCACTACTTACTTACTTACTTATCAGGCGCTACAACCGCTTCGCGGTCTTGGCCTACTGCAACAATCCTCGATACCGCTCACGGTCTAGCGCCGTCGTCTGCCAATCCTTTATCCCGGCCGTTCTGGCGGACGCATCAACGCCATCACTCCATCTCAGTTTAGCCCTACCACGCCTCCTCTGTCCATGTAGACGGCCTAAATGGACGTTACGGGCTGAGTCGTCCGGTGCCATTCTCATGACTTGACCAACTCACTGGAGCCTGACGAGCCTAAATCGCTGCACAATGGCGAGATCACCGTACAGCTCATAGAGCTCCTCATTGTAGCGGCTCCTCCATTGTCCTTCCACACATACGGGGCCAAAAATCCTTCTGAGCATCTTCCTCTCGAACGCGACTAAGAAGGTTTCGTCAGTTTTGGACAAAGTCCATGTCTCAGTGGAGAAGTTTCCTCAGGCTGTAGTATGACCGGTTGGCAGCCAGCACCCTTGCGCGCAACTCAACGTCTATGTTGTTGTCGGTGTTGACTTTGGACCCCAGATAGGTTTTGGACGATTTCGAAGGTGCGATCACCTATCTGTACATCTCCCCTGCGTAAATCAGTGTTCATCATTTTGGTTTTTGCCTCGTTGATCTCCAACCCGAGGTTCAGTGCCGCATGCTCGATCCTTTGGTAAGCTTCTGCTACATAGGAGAGCCTCAAACCAATGATGTCTATGTCATCAGCGTATGCCAAGATCAGGAGTGACTTATAGAAGATGGTCCCCGAAGTTTCCACCTCCGAGTCTGATGACCCTCTCTAGCGCCAGATTGAATAGGAGGCAAGCAAGTCCGTCTCCCTGGCGCAGACCCTTGGTGGTAGCAAAGGGCCCTGAGAGTTTTCCATCCACCTTCACCTGGCATGTGATGTTGGTCATCGTCATACGTACAAGCCTGGTATGCTTAGTCGGGATTCCAAATGAGCTCATTGCGTCGTAAAGTTTTACCCTGGCTATGCTATCGTATGCGGCCTTAAAATCAATGAAGAGATGGTAGGAGTGTAGCTGCTGTTCCGCCATCTTCTCCAAGATTTGCCGCATGGTGCATATCTGGTCAGTGGTTGATTTTCCGTTTAAAAAAAATGCTTTAACAATGCAAGATCTAATTCATTAATTGCTTTTTCTATCTTTCATTCTTCATTTTTAGGGGACGCAAACGTTTCGTGTCCGAGGGCGACGGTGGCATGATCAAACAGGTCAATTTCCGCCACGATTTCTAGATCGTTTCCATCCTGCATCCTCATCTCTCTATCAGCCCCAACAACAACTCAGCAAATGATGCATACAACAAGGATAAATCGACGCCGAAAAGAGAGAGAGAGAGAGAGAGAGTGTGAAAGTGCGCGCGGTGCCGTTGTGCAGGAGATAAACGCCACAGACAGACACAGGAAGGCGTGAGAAATCGGGAAAGAGAAAAGAACACTGGAGGAAAAGAGGAACACACACACACACACACACACACAAACCGCGTTTCATACTAATATGCATACTAAACATTGTGAGTCAAAGTCAAAGTCAAAGTTCATTTGTTTTGTTTTGTACAAAATGCAGCCGCGCCGCATCAAGAGGGGGAAGGCTAATGAAGTTAAGCCATTAATGATATGAATTTAATCACAACATTTGGATTTAATAGAGATTGTGTATCGCTCGATTAGGTGTGCGTGTGTGTGAAGCTAACAGAGGAAGGATAATGGTCCGCTACTAAAAAGGGCGCACGCATAATTTCGATTAGAAAAAAAAACACAATCGCAGCAAATGTAAACGCGTACGGTTCCGGGTGGGGTGTCCACATCCAGTTGCGCGGTAAACATATACCCAAAAAAATTTTGCTCTTACACTTGTCACCTTATCCTATCCGATTCCCCGTTTACGGACCGGTTTTTCTTCTCGTTTGCGGAAAAAACAAAACACAAAGGGTGGACGCCTTTAGCAGCAAAGTAAAAGGAACAGCATATTAGTGTAAAATTCACAGCAACAGCAAGTAGCAAATGGTCATTCATAAGCATTTCGATCGATATCGTGAAGGTTGTTTTCATTTAAGTCTTTTTGTTTTAGAAAATTAGTCATGTGTTCCTTTTTTTTTTTAAAGTCAGTATGCCACGAAGAACGATGGCGAGCGGATAGTGATTAGATGGACAATACCGACACGATCAAGGTTTGTTTTTCTGTGTGTGTGCGTGTGTATCAGAGAGATATCCAATATTCATTTGCTTTCGATGTTATTATCCTTTATCATTCATCCTTCGATATGTTACGCGAAAAGCCATATTGTGTGTAAGCCGAAAGTTCATGTTTCATGCATTTCTTTTTTCGGTTTTTGCTTTTACCCTTAGCCATATCGTGTTTGGCTCCAATGAACTAACCGCAAAACCAGTGTCAGCGGACAGGGCAGACGAAAAACTTATGAGGATCAGAACTACTTTCATTAACAATGATTTCTTAAACCTATTAGCCACCTTATAACTTTTACATTTTTAAAAATTAGTTTTTAAAAAGATTGATTGTGAACGACAGGAAGCCGCCGCGACCATTAGTGTGTGACGTTTGGTAAGGAAGAGCTTTTGTGAGAAGAGCGTTTAGCTCCATCACCGATGAGTACAGATTGTGAATATTAACGAGACCTAATAACTACCACATTCAAAACGTTCCTAGCGATCTCTCCCCCAATACTAATGCGTGTTTGTAATAAGTGTGCGCACAGCCCGTAGAACAATTAACGCTTTTCTCACAATTCGATTCTTCGCCCGTGAAAACAAACAAAATTTGCCCAAAATTCTCGCGTAAAAGATAACAAAAACCAAAACAAAACAAAAAAATCGGATGGCACATAAAGCAAATGAGCTTTTAACATTAATAAACTCTTTAAACAAAACGCTAAGAAAAGGTAAGGTTTTTTTTGTTCGGAAATGTTGTGTTGCAAATTTGTCTATGTGAAGGTTAAGGTACAAAAAAAAAGCACCTATAATCTTGCATCGCGCATATTATGGTAGCATGATTATCTAAACGATCCCGGCTAGCTTGTGCATTACGGTGGAAAAAAAGCAAAAGAAAGGAAAGAGAGAAAGAGGGGGAGGCGATGGAGTAGTGGTTTTCTTTGCGACAAAAAAAGAGGGAGAGAAGGCTTAAGAAGAAAGATGCTACTGTAGCTGTTTCACATTTTCCTTCCTTTCTACTTTTATCTCCATTGAATAATTGGTGGCCGCCGCATGATGGCTAAGAAAATGGCAACAACAACAACAAAAAAAAGGATATGAATGGAGAACGGAAAGGCATATACTATAAACATTTACAACAAAATCACACACATACACACATAAAAAGAAAACCCCCCACAAAACTATTAAGTACGATACGAAAGGTTAGATAAAGGGGAACGTTTCTCTTTTACCGCTAGACAGTAAGCAAGCAAATCGAAATAAAGTTTAAAAAAAAATTAAAAAAAAAAATATATATATACATATAAAAGTTGCAATGTTTGATTGTGTCGAGATCGCTTATGGGTTGAGAACTTAAGGCTGCTGTGGCAATGATTTAACAGATCTTAACACGTTAAACTCCAATCTAAATACCACTGTACAAAACCTTTACTGTCCCAGTACTCACATACGCCTCTGAGACATGGCCTCTGTCCAAAAATGATGAAACCCTCGTAGCTGCGTTCGAGAGGAAGATGTTCAAACGGATTTTTGGTTCCGTATGTGTGGAAGGACAATGGAGGAGCCGCTACAACGACGAGCTCTACGAGCTGTACGGTGATCTCGCCATCGTACAGCGTATTAGGCTCGCCAGGCTCCGGTGGGCTGGCCATGTCATGAGAATGGCACCGTTGCTAAGTATAGATAGTTTTATGTTTTATGACCCAAAACTCTGGGTCATCCATCTCTTGTTTTGGTAGCGCTGCTAAAATTTTTGTTTAGCAAAGGGGTCCCTTGTGTAGAACAGGGGCCCCCAGAAAAGGCAAACAACAGTTCATTGATAATAAGGAGGCCCCTCACAAACTGTATTTTACTGCTTTTCCGAAGGATGTGACCGAGGGGGGGTGCTTGGGTCTTCCTTTTCCAGGGCCCCACTAAAACTTCGAGGCCCTAGGCGGCCGCCTACTCCGCTCACCGCTTGATCCGCCACTGCAACTGCTCACTGGTGGAGGTTTCGAGGATCTGTACCCGGACAGCCTGGAGTTTCATCTCCTTCGGGACCAGGCGTCTTAGCGTACCTTCACAGAGCTGGTGGTCCGTGTGACATCACTGCTCCAAAGGCACTGGAATGAGGAGCGTGCCAATCTGGCGGCCGCAGCAGCTGCATCTGAGCCTCCAGTGGATCGGGGGGCCCGACCGGCCCAGATAGCGGCGGAACGAGGCAAGACGACGTGCTCGTGCCCTTGCCCGAGAGGAGAGGCTGCGCACTGCACCACCCGCCACGCCCAAGCCATCGGCGAACCTTGCCCGAAGAGGCGTCGTGAGGGAACGGATGCGACTATATCGGGCTAGAGTCCGGCGGATGCGGCAACAACAGCAGCAGCAGCAGCAGCTGGAGGAGGATTCTCCACCTGGTCCGGAGGACCTTCTCATAAGCAGAGCTGGGAGTGTCAACAGCAGCAGTGCCCCGTCGCGACGACGTTCCATTTCTTCCGACGAGGAGGCGGCTGCCAAGACATCGGGTCGTTAAAGTATTACGGTGCGACTCTTCGGTGTCCATCGGGATGGCTACAAGCGGACGTTAATGCCCGTCCTAAGGGCCACAATGCCTCGCGGCTCTACGTGGGGAAGATGCGGGTTGCGCGTGACTTTTAGTCGGTAAAAATCCGGCATTCTGCCCGTATCTTTCGAAGATTTCTCACGATGTAGAAATATAAAAAAATATATATAGGCTGAAGCGGAGTATACGCCAACATGACATAACAACATTTTTTGGATTTCTAGAACATACCAAGCTTATCAGGAACGACATCGACAAACTTTCTGAGGGACCTTCCAAGAATCAAGTATTGATGTACCATGGATATGGATTTGCCTATCTTGTTTTGAAGCTTGCGCCCTAAACTCTGTGGTAGAAATTCCAGGGACCATCGTCCACAAGTCAATCGAGAACGTCAGTAAACAGATGTTTGAGGATCACCTGCGGTGGAAATCTGCCTGATTTGCATTTGAAATCGTCCAGAAAAACATTACCTATCTGGGGTCAAAAGTCAGTACTGACAGACCGAGCTGGGACGAAGACGAAGAAACTGTGTAGTTCCAGAATTTACATTTCCCACAACGATATGGACTCTGTCCGATACTGGGGGGAGGGCGATGCTCAGATGGCTCAGGATATTTGGCTTCTTTAGTAGTAAAGTGCAATGACGAGATACAAGAGCTGCAAAGTTAGACCGGCCAGTTTCTATGAGAATACTAGCAGATAACAAGCCACAGAACATGCCGAAACATTCGACGATGGCGTGCGAGCAGCACGTGTGACGTTTCATGTTCATTGTTCAAGAGTTCCAGACGCTTCGTCAGCAGTCAGCAGCTGAGCATACAGTAAGCGAGATGCGAGCGTGGGGCATAATGTTGCAAGCAAGGTGCGCGGAGGTAGTCAGTTACAAACAGTCTGTCACATATAGCAGATCGTCAATCGGTGTTACCAGTTAGCTTAGTAAATTGTAAATTTTATTTAAAGCTTTTTTTATAAAAAAAACCGCTTGTAACAAATCTTAACATCGGGCGACTTCCTGGACGTGCAAACCAAAAGTAAACATTTCAAGCTGCATGTGTTTTTCAACGAATTTTATTACATTCTTTTTTGTTGTTTACATTAGCTAACACATTGTTTTTTTTTGTTTCGTTTTTGCACGAGCTTCTCCCCTACCTACATACACAACGCGGGGGAGAAAGCAGGTAATGACGGAAATGCAAACTAAACTCATATCTCAGACAACGCGAGCTTGGCCAGAGATACATGTGTGTGTGTGTGTGTGTGGATGCTGCTGTATGAATACACACAGAATTGAGCGTTAAACACCGTTCGATATTGTTGAACGATGGTGTTGCTAGCTATTGCTTGCGTGTGTTTGTGTGTTTGGTTGGTTTAAATTCGCGAATCCGCACGGCTGTAGTATTTTAAAAGCAACAACGAAGAAAAAACTCACTCTAAAGCACACGTATACACGTACACACTTGCACACACACACACACTCACTGCTAGATTTTAAGGGAACGTAATGTAATTGTATTTGCGAAAAATCCATGTCTATAGTTTCTGTTGTTTGTTTTAAGAGATTCGTCGCCTGCTTGTCATAAAGGTGTTAATGATGTGTGTTTGTGTGTGTGTGTTTGCGTGCGCGTATGTGTGCCACTTTTGGGTGCTCTATTACTAATTCCTTATGGGAGAATTATTGTTTTTATTTTTTGTACGAACGCACACACCTCCTCGACTCAACGTTCTTGCCTAGTAGTAATAGTAGTAGTATTAGATAGATTTGTTACTTAAGCTCCCTGTAACGTACGTGAATTTAACAGCTACATCTTAATAACAACACCGCAACAAGCCCAGCATCCTGTTCGTTCTAGCACGGGTGCCGGATGCCGGTTAGTTTAACGAAGCTAAATTAAAACCGTTCTGTTTCGGTTTCGGTAAGAGTTAATTGATTCATTCAGCCCGTAACACAGTCGTGCAGCTACGACTCTAGCCATAACGCCACAACCAGCTTTCCTAAGGGTGGGTGTTCTTTGTAACTGTAGATATAGACCGGAATAGTGTTTCACGTAAACCGCAAAGCCATTGTAGCATCGTCCGATTGACAATCTAAAACGTAGGCGAAAATTGAAATTAGAATTCGATGACGTTCTTCCAAAAACTTTTGGTGCCATAATTACCTTGTACGAATAAATTAACAGGCGATTTTGTTGGGGGCTTTGAGAATAGCTCACTAATTGGCTGTTTGTGCTGTAGACAGTTTGTTTTTGCCGTAAGGACATTCAATTACAGGTGTTATGGAAAACGATTATATAAACAAAAAGAAAAGGAACCCGGAAGAAATTGGGAAGCAGGAAAACTCGGAGTAAAGGGGGATTATGGTTGTGTGGAGGAGGACGCATCACCAGAGTTATGGCCGTCGGTAGCTTTGGTGCGTTTCTGATCGTCACTGTCCTCGTCCGAGTAGTCCTCATCGTGGGTATGCGTTACGGAGCGTGGTGTCTCGGGACGGGTGTGCGGCACCGACACGCTTAACTCCGATCCGGTGGCGGACGGTAGTGACGAAGGTTGAGGCGTACCGAGCAGCAGCTGAAACAATACGTGTGCAATAGGTGGTGTTAGTAGGCACGGCTTGGATCTTTCTTAGGTTAGCAACAACATTACCCGTCCAATTTCTTTGGAATCATCGGCGGGCGATTCGCGCGCATCACCCTCGTGCTCGTCATCCTCGTCCAGCTCGTGCGGTGCGGGCGGAACCACCGGTTCGGTGCGGGGCGGCCGGGTACGCTGGATCATCGGTGCGTCCAGCGTGAACCGTTGCTCGTGCGCAACAGTCGACTCGTGCGGCAACAGCATGGCGGGCGCCCGGAACATGTACGAGAACGGGTAGTACATCAGGTTGAGTATGGTGGCGGCGTACAGGTCCGCGTACCGTACTACCTGCCCGGCGAAGAACGTCTGCCGGGAGCCGGAACGGAACAGCGAACCCATCATACCGTACGCCAGGTCCATCTTGTGCGTCACGTCCCGTATGGCGGTACGGACAGACCGGATGTCCGGCTTTTCCTTCGCGCTCGAGTCCAGATTCTTGTACAGATCGCCGAGCCGCACGTCGAGCTGCTGCAGCTGGGCAAACAGCTGACACTTGTCCGTCCACACGTGCAGCTCCTGTACCAGCTCCGGCACGATCAGGAACGTACGCCATCCGCGTATCTTTTTGCTCTTGAGAATATCGCCGAAGATGTGGTCACCGATGTACAGCACGTCCTTGCCCTTGGCGCCAATCAGCTTGGTAAACACGTCGCACGAACCGCCCGAGTACACCTGGTTCGCCTGCAGCGGACCCATGTGCGTGCCCACCTTGAGCGCCCCAGTGCTGGTGTCAACCTGGCGCAGTATCGTGCCTTCGCCAAAGAACAGCGGCTTGCGTGCGTCCACCACAATCGTATCGAAGTAGGTCTTCCAGTCGCGGTGCGGCTCGTCCGGTTTGCCACCGTGCGGAAAATCGAACAGGAACGTCATGATGCGATCGGTGAAGGTGTAATCACTGTTCGTCAGCAGGAAGAGCTTTGCGCCAGACTCCCGGATGCGGGAAAGGACCATCGGTAGCCGCTCATCTTTCTTTACGTACTCGTCGAGGTTCTATGGTGGAAGATAAAAAAAAATAAACTAGGATTAGTGATTTACCGCGTCCCTTACGACAGCTTACGCTACAGCGATACAATACCTCAAGAGTTTTCTTTTTGAGATCGCCGTAGATGTGCACCCAGTCGACGGCGCCGCGCACATCCTGGAAGATTGACTTGAACGACATGAACAGCTCCCCGTACTTGACACCGGTACGGTCGACCTGTTCCGCGTACTGTGGCGAGTGGGTGAAAAAGTCCACCAGACACGCGAGCAGGTACGTCTCGGGCAGGTTAAACAGCGTGTTCAGCACATACACACGGCTTTCGTCCAGCTGCAGGAACTTGTTCGGGTACAGCTCGTACACCTGGTGGCTTTGCAGAGCAGAAAATGGGCACCGTTTAGTCTCGCGCATCCCAAAAGGGTAGAATCTTTGGGTTTTTTTTTTCGACGCAATTACTTACTGCTTGAGGAACTCGAAACCGTGGACGCACACGAGAATGTTGCCGTACGCGTCCACCTTGAGCAGGTTGCCGTAGAGCGAATCGAACCAGAGACCGCGCACCGGAAACGAGGGATCGTACTCGAACTGGCGGATCTCCGCCGGATAGCCCAGGTTGACGAGCCGCTCCTTTACCAGATCGAACCCGAGCTGTTCGTACTGCGGTGACTTGTACTCCGCAATCGTGTAGTCCATATCGAAGCCATAGAACTTGATGTTCTCCAGGTGCATCGAACGATTTACGAAGATTCTGTGGATGAAGGACGAAAAGCACACATACGTTCGGGGGACATCTGGTTAATTTCTTCACTCTCCAAGGTTGTACTCAACAAGTTGATTGATGGTGACAAATTGGCGCATTGTGCCCAGTTTATCGTTGCGCTACTAAATGGTAACCTATGACGTCGATTATTGGATTAAAGGCGGACAGCGCGAACCTTCTATATGTACCATAAGTCCATAGTGACGGTAATTGATGTACGGGAAATAGCGGACGCTAGTCGAAAAAGTAATTCGTGGGATGCGATTCTAGCGCGTACTCATCTCGTCGGTCGAATTTATCGCCGATGTCACCACGTTGCCAAGCACACTTACTTTGCGCGGTGACGAACGGTGCCGAAACTGTCTGCTAGGGTGGAATGGTCGCACAGATCATCCTCCGAACTGGACGATGATTGGCTGGAGGAGCACGACAAGTTGAGACCGTAAAGCATCGTTGCTTCACACACACACACACACGCACGGAGTAGTATTACAATGGCTGAATTGGTTGTGCTGGAAACTGGAGATACGCTAGCGCACAGCAAGAAAAGCACCTGGGAGTTTGCTAGACTTCTACCGAGCGCACAGCCAACTCGAGTGGTCGGAATGAAATTTGAATCGCGAGTGCCCGTTCCCACTAGCGTGTTAACCCTTCGGTGCGTGGGTAACGTGGCCAACGCAGTGAAGGGAGGGGACGGTCGAACGCACCTCGCACACATCAACAACACCAGGCACCAAGTGTTTACAAAATTCGGCCGATTAAAGTGTTGCCGCCATTTAACAACACCTTACATTGGCATAATGTCAATTTCCAGCCAGGGGCATCATTATGCTTCATTGAATGCACCAGAGGTTTTCCCGCGCTAACCTCAGGAGGCGGGGGGATACGATGAAACGGTCAATGGTAGCAATTTATGGAATGTCAACTCGAGGCATGTGATTCACAACAGAGCCGGCGTCACGAGTACGTGGCGGAGGTTGTTTTACAGGTATTTGAAGTATGTGTGTACTATTTTTTATTTTTTTTTGGCTCAAGAAGTTCTTTCTGAGGGCCATTTTCCCACATACTCACGAAAGGTGTTTGGAGTATGGCCAAACAAATTGAGCTATCGAGCGGCACCAACCGGTCACAGCGTTTTGCGAATGCAATAGCAAGAGGTGCCCACTTTTGGAATCTAACGTTCCTCTAAAAAGCTAATTAAAAACCCTCTCTCCATAAGAGCTTGAGTGTTGGCGCGAACAGTTTTGCCCGACGGTTCCGTTCTGCCGTGTACGAAACAAATCAAAACAACCGGTCCCAACGCTTCTTCGCAAAAAGGTGTTAACCAGATGGTGGTGGTGATTCGAATTCGAACTCTCCCCATGCAAAATATTGACATTTGTCCACGTTGTGTATCCTGCCGATGCCGATGTCTCCGTACGTACGAGAGATCTTGCGTGGTGTGTGGATCCGGCCAACCAGTTGTGTTCGATTTTTTTTGCACTGCATGAGATTTTATTATGCGATCTAATAATACGCTTATTACCAAGCCTTCTGCCAACAGGGACCGGGCACCGTACGGGAATGCATCAAATATCAAAGAATTATTTTTAGTCATAAAGCAATCGTTAATACAAGAGGTATACGGTGTGTAAGTTCTGATTTGACTGATGGGGTTGCAAACAAAGGGCTAATAATGGGAATCGCTTGATCTTATTTTTATACCAACACAGATGAGTTGCAACCGCTTGAGACAACAAGGTTCTTGGTAATGTGATTTTAGCTTCAAATATAACTTCTTAGCGGCGGAAAATCAAAGCATTTTGGAGGCGTGTCGACTATTGGAGGGGCACTCTTAGACTAGGTTTCTTAGTTAATGGTTAAGAATGGTTAGACAAAGTTTCTTAGACGAGGTTTCCTAGATAACGTTTGGGCGAGGCTTCTTAGTCAAAGATACATAAGAGATGATCCCTTGGCCGAGATTTCCTAGAGGAGCTCTCTTAATCGAGATTGCTTAGAGAAAGTCTCTTTAAAAAAGATCTCTTACACGAGATTTCCTAGATGACGTCTCTTAGAATAATGCCGCTTAGGCGAGGTTGCTTAAATGGGGCCTCTTAGACGAGGTCTTTTTGACGGGTTTTTTAGACGAGGTCTCTTAGCCCAGGTTGCATCTAATCGAGGTTGCTTAGACAAAGTCCCTTAGAAGAGGTTTCCTATATAATGTTTCTAAGAATAATGCTCTTAAGTCTCTCAGTCGAGGTAGCTTAGATTGGGCTTCTTAGACGGAGGTTTTATAGACGATTCTTAAACGAAGTTTATTAGATTAGGTTTCTTAGACGAGGTCTTTCAGTCAAGGTTGCTTAGACAAAGACTCTTAAAAGAGATATCTTAGACTCTCCCACATGATGCTTCTTAGAATAATGCTCTTAAGTCTCTCAGTCGAGGTAGCTTAGATTGGGCTTCTTAGACGGGGGTTTTATAAACGATTCTTAAAGGAAGTTTATTAGATTAGGTTTCTTAGACGAGGTCTTTCAGTCAAGGTAGCTTAGACAAAGACTTTTAAAAGAGATATCTTAGACTCTCCCACATGACGAGTTATGCGAGTCTTTTAGTCCAGGTTGCATAGATGGGGCCTCTTGGAAGAAATTGTTTAGACGAGGTTTATTAGACAAGGTCTCTTAGACGAGGCCTCTCATACGAGGTCTCTTAGTCGAGGTTTCGTAGACGAGGCTACTTAGAAGAGGGCTGTAAGACGCGATCTTTTAGAAGAAATTTTCTACATGACGGTTCCTTATACGAGGACTTTTGAATCTCGTGTTGTTTTCGAATCCAAAACCTGGAGGTAATCTTTGCTAGATTTAAATGTTTCTAACGTACACACTGCTAAGGTCCAGCTAATAAAGATGTTTTGTTTCTTAGAGGTACGTTGAGAGCATCAAGGTAAACAGACAAATAAACAATATAATTTTGTCCAGCGTTATTACGCAGAGTATAACATCGTTACATGACGGACGTCATTGCAAGCTTCCAATCACGTGCATCTATGCCATAAAACTATTATTAACAATAAAGTGGCACCAAAACAATAATATGTGTACGGCTGGTGTGGGATGTTGCGCTGGTTACAGCATCGTAGTTTGCTAGCGGACGGTGCTAGTAACAGCGTCATCCATTTGAACATCACAGTAATTGCAATCTTAAAAAAGTTTCAACGGTAATAAACTGTCATCCGGTGCTGGTGACTCTTGACATCCAGTGTGTGCCGCTAATCTTCCCCATTCAATGTCAAGTGTGATTCCAATCTACCGAATCTTCCCGGGGGTTGCGTAATTGGATCAAGCTGCCTGTGAGAAGCTGCCGTTTGACAACGCAACCAACCGCGATCCGACATCGTGTGGAAGCTGTCTGCCCTGTCGCATATACCGTGCTAATGCCCTGGAACGAGATGTTATGCTTATGGCGCGTGTTTTGGTTCCCTCGTCGACCGGCGAGGTCGTCGTTAGAACAACAAAGTGCCATGCATCGGTACAAAACAAAACAGTGTACAAGTAGCAACAGCGTACGTTCAGATCTCTCGCGCTCCACTATAAAGCGATCACGCTTACGGTCGGTGTTGTGGATGTGGATGCGTTCGCTTCTGCCCGTCCCAGCAGGATCTAGGGGGATGTGCTTTCGGGAACGGAAAACGATGAACCATCGAGACGTCATTACACAACAACAAACGACCGTCTTATCTGGTAAAGGAATTAAAAACACACACACACACACACACGATTATGTTTTCTATCAAAACCGCGTAGTTGGTCAAAATTTTAGCAATCGGGATTAACATCCACAGATTGTTGGCACGATGAGCGCCATTTGATAAGAGGTACTATAAGAGGGTAGTGACACGACTGATGAGCTGATGATCAGGTCAACATACATCAGCAAAACGGGTTTGCTTTACAGCGAACAGTAGGTTCACACATGCGTTGATAGCGGAGGGTTTTTTTAATTAGCAAACAACCAGACACAGGACTAACTTTACAAAGTGGTTTTCTGACGCACCGACGAAGCATAACGATGGCCGGTTGACTGTGGGCCGGACGGTACTTGAGGTGGTGCACGCAATCACACCGACAATCCGTGGTTATTATCCATCCATTGAATCCAAATCCAACACGGCGTGTTTCGATACACACACACACACACACACACACACACACACGCGCATTGTACAAACGATGCACAAATTCCACTTTCCATTTCTCCGTCGGTCAGCTGGAAGTGGGCGATGGATTTTCGTTTTTCGGGTTGCAACATCGTGCTGTGGATGTTGTTTTCAAAGCTGGTGCCCATCGCACTGTTGCGTTGCAAGGGTTGAGAGGTGAGCTCATTTGCATATAGAGTGGAGTTGTTTCAAACCCATGGCACAATGAAGGACCGCCGACCACCAATCCGAAAGCATTTGATTGCTATCCTCCTGGGCCGCGCCAGTCCACAAAACCATCCCCATAGCACCAAGAAACTAACACCATAAACTCTCTCGCTGCGGATCTACTCCATTTTATACGCTAACGTCCGGGTGTGTGTGTGTATGTTTGGTGCAATAAACCTATCAAATCGTGTTGGGCGCTAAAGCTTCGGGATGTAGACTGCTGCCCCCGCGTCTAATTACTGGAGCAGTTCCTGGAGGTTAAGAACATGCACGCGTGTCCTAATCGCATGCCGTAGCAACGTTTGGGGCAAGTGTCTGCACGAGTGGATTTTGAAATCTACGCTAACGCTAATGTTAAAGTGGTCACACACACACACACACACAAAAAAGTGACAAGCGTAGATTTAACTCTTCTGCTAGCACAGATTATCAGCACTGGCACTGGAGGGCAATAGGGCAAGGTTAACGATAGTAGTCGGGTAGTCGTGTGACCTGGATGTCTTCACCAACAACTTGGCCGTCATCGTCCGAACATTGCCACGCGCGTGGAGTGTAGTTTCAAACCCCCTAAATACCCTACAGCTCGTACGCTGCCTAACCATAACGTACCTGTGACTAATCTCACGCTTGTAGCCGTAGGCAGGTTCTCGCACTACCGTCCGCTGGTCGGTACCGCTTCCGGTCGGGCGCGATTGATTGGTGAGGTTACGGGCACTGGCCGAGCTGGCGGACCGTGAGCCGCCCGAGTTGGCACGTTGACGCAGTTCGGCCGCAGTGGCCGGTGCCAGATGGGGCAGCTTAGCCTCGAACTCATCCTGCGATATGTCCGGCATGATCCGTGGAGGATGCGCTTCAACAGATGCTTAGGGATACGAGAATACACTACTGTCCAGACTTTGCATGCGCGCGACGGATTTCGCGATAGAAAGCAAAAACAACAACAAAAAAAAAACGTTACACAGTCGGTTCAAGTGATGGGCAAACGCGGAATGTAGTAGATAAGAGCGGTCAGACGCGTGCTAGTCTTTGCAACAGTTGAGTTGACACTGTGGGAGAGTACCGCATTCCACCATCTCGAGCTGTCGCTACACGCTCAAACGTTGATGCATACTACGGTGAAGAGCGAAACGAGGAGAGAGAGAGAGAGAGAGAGACTACGCGAGGAAAAGAGTGATCACAACAAAGCAGGAGAGTGAAGATAGACGGTGAGCAAACTGCATTGCAATAGACGGGAACGCGTTTGATGATCGTATGCACCGGAACCGATCCAAACCGTATGGATGACACATGTCAAA